>CABFOQ010024533.1:0-17944 GCA_900660455.1 Gephyroberyx darwinii
CTCGCTCCTCATCCCTCTAAAGACTGCATTTTATCTTTAGAGACTCTGCACGAGAACTTGATATTTGTCCTTGTCCTTACTCTTTTAGGCTATCCTGTGTGCACCATGTTGCCTTTAAAACCACAGGTGTCATGATGACATGGACACGGTGTTACTTTGTCTGTACTCCCTCCAGCCCAGTCCAGGCCTGACAGGTCCAAATGATGTTATTTTCCATGTTACTGTCCACCAATGACACAATTTATGAGGCTGAGGGCTTATTTGTTTGTTTTTGCCATGGAATTTACATTTCCTCTCCCTCACAAGGACTCAAGACGACCTCATCTGCCAGCGCTAAAAACTCGGTTGGAACAGAGAGCTTAGGCAGGCTCACGGGCATAATTGCTTCGCTTAATCTGCAGGGCGTGGTCAAAATGGTTCTAGTGGTTAGAGAAACCATTCTTCAACTGGAGGACTCTGGTTCAAGCCCCCGTGTCTGCATGCATCCGCCCTGCTGAAGTGTCCTTGAATCCCTACCAACTCCAGGTGTTGTTTTGTAGCTGACCCTGACCTCTTACCTCCCTGGAAGGGGGACGAGTGAAAAGAATTCCCCTACTTTATCAATAACGTTTCCCATCATCACATGAAAAAAAGAGACACCACTCCAGCAAGTAATGTAATGGTTTGTGGTGCTTTTTCTGGCATGGGTTTGGTTATCGTACCCTAGATGGCAAGGTCAGCGCTAATCACTACAAACATAATGGTTCTAAGACTTTTGGACGGCAGCATGAAATGCCATCTTAAACATCACTTAAGAGTGACCCAAAAAAGCTGCACTGGTTTCACTACGGTTATTTAAAAAGTTGTAACTTGAGACGCAAATGTGACCACTGTCCTCCCAGAAGATATTACTCTCATCCAGCAAGAAAAATATCATGAGATGAAGGGAATGTTAACTCAGAGTTAACTCAGAGAAGTTAGTCGGTTGCTGACATGAGGCGCCTTTCTCTCAAGGTGTTGAACTGGTCCACAAACTCTCTCGCTCCTCCAACTCTTGGTGATATGGTCAGATGGCGCCACTATGTGGCTGCAAGAGAAATGTATTAATATACACTACTGGTCAAAGTTTAAGAAACAGTTTTTATTGAAATTTAAGCAATTCAAGTCCAGTGAATAACCAGAAATGGTACAAAGGTAAGCGGTAAACTGCTAGAGGTTTAGGTCAGCAAAAACTGAAAAATAATGTAAATTTCAGTTATAAAGTTATAAAAAAAGTGAGTACAGTTTCCTACATCATCAAAAGGCACTTGGAAACCGGAGGAAACTCTGACAGGAAGAAGTCTGGCAGACCCAAAGCCACAACAGAATCAGAAGACAAGTTTCTGAGAGTCGACAGCTTGCGTGATAGGTGGCTCCAACAGCTTCAAGCACAGCTCAACACTGGTGGAAGTGAGCAAGTCTCAGTTTCAACTGTGAAGAGAAGACTTGGAGCTGCAGGTTTGATGGGTCCAGTGGCAGGAGGAAAGCCATTGCTAAGATGACAAAATAAGAAAGAGAGGCTTGCCTGGGCCATGAAGCACCACCAGTGGACTACTGAAGACTGGAAGAAGGTCTTATGGACCGATGAATGATTCAAAATTGTTCTAAAACGTTTGACCGTAGAGTACCCTGACCATGTTCAGAGGTGTCAGACTGTCAGCCTCTCTCTCTGTAAGTCTGAAGTTGTCATTTATTCCTTAAAATGAAAATTGTGTTATGGCTTCACGTGCTTAATGTGTGTTGAAGTTGTTTAAGTCATGATTTAAGATCTAATTTCATTAATTTGTAGGCGTTGAGCTGATGCTCTTATCCAGTCGTAGCATTTTGCTCAGGTACCACTGAAGGCAACCACATACAGTATGTTCTTACCACTAGAAACCAGAAGGTGGCAGGAGAGACACGTGGGCTCAACCTTTTGTACTGCAATGCACTTTCCTGAATGATTAACAGTGTGAAACAGGAGAGCAACACAAACTGTACAAAGACACACCTACATATTAAAAGCAACAACATAGGCTGTAACTCAGTGTAGTCAGGAGAACACTAACCGCTACTGGGTTTTGCCTGATTTGTTTTTACTCTTGTAGAGTTTCATAACCTTGCAATATCATCATGAGACATGGACGAACACCAGTGATTCATCTTGATTCAGCCATTAGGCAGGATGTGGGTATTACAGAAGGTGGGCTGACTCCTCTGAGATGAAGGATTACTCATCATGTTGTGGGCTTGTACCTTTACCTTTAGTTTAGCTGGAGCAACAATCCTGCTACACAAAACAAGCTCAGTCCCTTCAGGTCTTTAGGTTAAAATCAGAAGTGAAGCTGTTACTTTGGTGCAGATTTCCATCTGTTGTTTCTCATTGCTGATTGACAAACTGCAGTCATGTGGTTGTGCAGGTTTGCCATTTTCTGGACTGAACTTTGAACCCTAAGAAGCAGATGAGGAAGAAAACAGAATCTTGTGGTTTCCATATGATATTTGTCAGTGTTACTACCGTTCAATTCACAATTCCCCGGCTTTTTTCTTTAGTCTAAGTACATCCTCACTTCAGATAAACTGCTCCACGGATCCATTAGAAGTGACCCGTTGAAGTAGAATTGACTTTAACCTGCTGGGGGATGGGGTGGGGGGGGCGGTGGTCTCAGGTCTCAGTTCTGTCCACTTTGAGTCTGCTGGGCTGCGTTTTCCTTTGAGCGTTGTAAACATCAGTTTACCCGTGGGGTTTGTGTGTTGCGGTAAAGTTATTGAAGAAATTGAAGCGTAAGTTGTCTGACACTGGTGTAATAATATCTAATAATATCTCAAGGTAAAAGTATTACTTTGATTATGTACTGAGAGCTCAATGACGTTTTCAAAACAATAAAAGGCAGTTTGTGATTTTCTAATATAACAGAGCTGAAGATGTATAACTGGCTTTGCTGGAGTAAAGCGTTAAAACAGACTAAGAGAAAAAATGCCTCATCCAAAAGATAGTAAGAATATAGTGGTTAGTGGTCCAGGAGGTCAGGGAGACACTCTGGACCGGTCTCCAGTCCATCACATAATCGGTCAGTTTACTAGGTTTAAGATATTTATATTATTGTTTCCTCATCATATCTATGTAGCCATAAAGAGGCTGACTTGCAAAAAATAAAAGTGTTTTCTGTGTTTTTTTCAGAAGAGAAGACAATGTGAACACAAAGATAACTGAGTATTTTTTGGTAAATGCTATTGTACTCCATAGTATAGTGATTTGATGCAGTTTACTACAGTACATTATTAGCAGGCCTTTAGCAAAGGAGTAGGAGGCCTATAGTAATGTGAGTATATTATAGTTAACTACATCTTTCTGTAGTAATTACTGCAGTTTAGTTAATGTGTAATATAGGAATGTGTAGTATACCACAGTTTACTACAATATTCTGGAATTTGTCCCACACTACACTATATTAATCGATATATCTGCTTATAAATAGGCTTATTATTGTTTGTTTCACTAGTGTGCATGTAGTACGTGCCGCTGCTAAGTTAACGTAATAAAGTCACTTCCTAACTTCCTAAGACTTGTTGAACACGTGCCAGTTGCTTCAAGTTCTCCCGTCGCTCGCGCACACGGAGCAGGAGCTTACCTTTGCTTTCCACCTTGTAAAGTGGACGTAGGTGAAACCACTTCCTCTACCTGTTGGAACGGGGCGGGTTTTATTCCCAGAGGAGACTCATTCCTGGTTCATTTTTTGGGAATCGGTCGGCGATAGAAAAACTTTGAATCGAGGTAAGAGGAAGTTTCAAATATTTGCTTTTCAAAAACGTATCACGTAATTGGAAAAAACTATACGCTTTCTTGTGGATCCAATCGGGTTCGATTAAATCACATTTCTCCTTTCCCTGAAGAAAAAACACGATAATACTAATATTCCTATAGGGACTTTATCGTCTTTATCGTTTCCACTCTAAATTAAGATGTGACTTAGTAGAAGTGTTAGTGTCAGTCAATTACTGTTTTCATTATCATTATTTTTTATTTCAGTTCATTTCTTTTAACAGTAATAAGACTTGCAACCTGTTTTTTTTGTCTACTGTGTTTGTTTTCTTGGAGTTGTACACTGTTTTCATGTAGAGGTGGTACCATTGTTATTGGGTCTGGGTGTCTTTTTCCATTGATGCATTCATGTACCCCAGATCCCCCAACACAAGTCTGCACTCTCCCAGCAGGCAAACGGGGATGTAGTGAGATTACCTGCTTTTCTATTGTGGAACAGAGTTGACCCACCTTTTAGACTGACTCAGTAGATGTAGGTTATATGAGGAGTCCTTTAAAAGCAATGTTCTCGATCATAGTCATAGTCTACCCCCATTACTAGTCTTACCATCACATTTTAGCCTTTTGTGTAGCTTAAAAAAAATCAACTTTTCCTAGTCAATTTATCACACTTTAAAACATCCCAATAACCCTCCCCCCAGTAGACAACATTACAACCTCAAACTTTTAACTGAACCCTGCAGCTGCACAGGGAAGGAACAGCACAAAGAAAGCAGAGTGTGTTCATTAAATCCAGCCTCTCAGCTACCCAGCTCCATATCCATTCCCACTGGGCTTCCCAGGACGAATGGGACAGGTATTTCTACTGATAGCCCCCAGCTACAGAATACCAAGAGTCACTGTAAGTGTGTGTGTGTGTGTGTGTGTACGTCTCCCATCGTTGGCCAGTTTCTGTTTGAGTTCAGAGCTGAGATGAAGGGAGATCGGCGGTGTGTGGAGGCTGTTGTTTTGCATGGTTTCCCCTGCCACAGATTCGTGTCCGTGCTCGTCACACATTCCTGAACCCTCCTTACCCCGCCTCCCACTCCTCCTCTCCTTTCCTACCTGTCTGACAACGTCCTCCATCATTGCAGACGCTCACGATTAAAATCCAACATCTCTCTCTCTCTCTCTCTGATGTGCACTGCTCAGAGCTGCAGCCTGCAGTACAGCTGTGTTGTGAAGCACTTCTGTCAGATGTGTTTACTCTCTGGTCTGCAGCCTCACCTCTTTTTCCCCCACTGGCACCAGGCGATCCATCTGTCAGCCTCTCTGTGTGTTCATTGATATTTTATCCAAACATGTATTGGCTGAGAGGAGCACTGGTTGGCTGCAGTATCAGTGCAGGGATGCTGTAGAAACAGTGGGTGATGCTCTGCGCCCTAGGTGGCCAGTTAGCGCAGAAACATCGACAGTTTCTTCACTGACCTGTGCTCCGTTTGTTCACTGTAGGCCACGTTAAGCCAACATCACTTAAAATAGCTGGATCACGTCTTCATATTTCAAAGAAAACAAGGAAAGCAACCAGAGTTAGCAGTGTAGGTTTCTCCTGGCGTTGCAGCAGCGGTGGCAACTCTATGATTTAAGAGGATCCTCTCTGTTTTCCGAACACAGGGCCATGATCACAGCAGCAGAGTATGGCAACACGTCATGGGAGCTATCCGTGCAGGTGGATCAGAGAGATGGAGACGAGTCCATGAGATTCAAACTGAGGGTGAAGGGCGACTTGCACATCGGAGGCCTCATGCTTAAACTGGTGGAGAAGATCAGTAAGTGTGTGAAATGGGTGAGGGATTGTCCCGGTGTAGTTTCCCTGAAAGGTGCTTGCATTTCAAAAGATCAGATAATATAAGACTATATGCATCCTACTTCGTTTTTGCCCACCTAGCAGGCCTGCTGGGTGGGCCACACCCTTGTTTGCCCTGCATTCCTCCACATTGCAGTGCCTTTGTTCTGCCACAATGCCTCGGCTGCGTAGCCCCAGGGGCCGAAGTTCAGCCCTGATCTGATCTGATATCTGTTTACCGAGTCAGATCTCCTTCAACATGGGGGAGCAAACATGAAAATAGCTCCCGCTTCTGTTGATTCACGCTGAGGTTAGCTAGGTGGGTTACACAGCATGAGACACAATATCTGACTAAGTACCTTGTCATCAGCAGACTGGATTAGGTCTTCTAATATGTCAGACAGACTCATAGCACCACACCTTTGAAGTGCTGGGAACAATCTTTTTTTATTGTTAGCGGTAACAGTGGCGGTAATATTGCAGACGCCCACATTGAGTTCCTTTTAAGTTTGACGTGTAGAAAGTTTACAACAAGTTTAAAGGGGTAGCTCACCGCCGAATTGAGACGTGACAGCAATAATATGATCTCAGTGATATCAATGATAGTAATAATCTTTGTCTCTGCCCACCAGAGGCTCCTCAGGACTGGTCAGATCATGCCCTGTGGTGGCAGCAGAGGAATTGCTGGCTGCTGAAGACCCACTGGACCCTGGACAAGTATGGCATCCAGGTATTATCGGTGCAAGCTTTATTTCTGTGTTGTGTGAGAAGAAATGGGAATAAATATGTCTACTTGTACCTTTAGTGTACATACACTCGACACAGGATTTCTAATGTGGAGAAAGGGGAGGTTCCCTCAGTCAGAGTTACAGGATCTCCAGGGCAATAAGGAAGGAAAGATGGTAGAAAGAGTGTAATTCACATACACCAACATCATTTTGTTACACAGGCTGACGCTGACCTGCGCTACACACCCCAGCACAAACCCCTGTTCCTCCAGCTCCCTAACATGAAGACCATCAAACTGACTGCCTGCTACTCCAGCATGGTCTTCAAGACGGTGGCGGAGATCTGCCGAACGCTCAGTGAGTTTCTCGGGGAGCATCGTGCCTCTCTCCTCCGTTATTGTGATTCTGTTTGGTGAAAATGTCCTTCCCGGTCCCTCACACCTTCTCCCGCTCGCTCCATCTCAGACATCCGGAGACCAGAGGAACTGTCCCTGCTGAAGCCTCCAGATGATCCGTCCAAGAAGAAGAAGAAGAAAGAGAAGAACCATCTGGACGACATCTTGGACATGGACGTCCTCAGCGGCGGACCAGGAGGACCAGGTACTGTAAAGTACATCGTTGTTTCTCTTTTCATCGTGATTTGCTTTGGGTCTGAAAAACTATGGATTACATTGTTCTCCTGGGGTTGAAGTTTCACGACTCTGACCACAGAGTCATGGAACCATCATCAAGGCGGGACTGCTTTTCTCCTCCTATGAGTCACCTCCCCAGAAGCAAGAGGAGAAATGAGGAACATCTATATATAGGGCCGCAGAAGATCTGAATCTGCCAAACGTTTTCATCATGGAGATCTGAAAGAATTGTTCAGTGCGCTGCCATATTCTGCAGGCTTTCATCAATATGCTTCTTCTGACTCTTTCACAAGTGAAATGTGCATACACACACACACACACACACACACACTCAAGTCTTTGTAGGTATCCGGTGCAGGTTCAATACCAACATAGAAATCACTCTTATTAAGGTCTCTTTCATCTGAATCCGCCTTGTGAGAGCTTTTCAATTAAGCTTTTTAATGCTGACCTAGTTACCGCTCCTCTCGATTTTGTTACCACGACTCTCAGCTCTTTTGTGAAATTTCTGTCTGCTCACATAACTATTGCTTCATCTCTGAGATTTGTTTTTGATACCGCGATGAAACACTTTGAACTTGTTGTCAGCCGATTTGATATTGACTGAGTGTGACATCATACCGTAGCCGCTCCTACAACTTCTGCCAGGATGGTGATGTGTACTTAAAGCACAAATCCCCTAATAATCAGCGATTGAAGGCGTGTTGAATGTTAGCATCTATTTATATCTGTTCGCCTTAAAGGAAGCCCCATGTACAGCAGGACCATGACGGCAACCTACGACCCAGAGAACGGGATGCCGGTATCCGCCACAAGCCTGTGGTTCGGAGACAACCCTCTTACCGCCAGCCAGCCCAACTTGCCCCCTGCTGAGCTGGCCAAGATGTACCAGCCGCTCTCGCTCGTGGACAAAGCTGTCATCAACGCGGGGTAGAAGAAATCACTAGAACGCACTAGTACCGTGCAATCTGGAGGAGTTTTCTAGCTACAGCTCATCTGATTGGTTGTTTTTGTGATTGACAGGTGGCTGGACTCATCACGTTCTCTGATGGAGCAAGATATTCAAGAGGATGACAGGCTGTTGCTACGCTACAAGTACCACTTCTTCTTTGACCTCAATCCTAAGGTAAGAGAAATCTATCCCACAACATAAGTCTTCTCCCTGCACGTCTCACATTGATTGATTGATCAATTGACTGGTTAAAAGTTGAACTAACTTTTAGTGTTTGTGTGCATGTGTTTGTGTGTGTGTGTGTGCCTTTAGTATGATGCTGTCAGGATAACCCAGCTGTATGAACAGGCTCGCTGGTCCATCCTGCTGGAGGAGATAGATTGTACTGAGGAAGAGATGCTCATGTTCGCTTCGCTACAGGTGAACGTCATCCCATCGCACCCATGGAAGTTGTTTTTATGTGTTGTAACACACATGACCGATATGAAAAGGGAAACGTGGCAATCCAGACCTGGGAAAATAATCACTGACTAGATTTTAAATACTTAAAAATGAGTAATTTCCCTTATTTGGAGTTCCTGTTTTGGGTAACGTACAGGTGAAGGGCATGGTATCTCCTTTGTTGCACTCATAGGAAACTAAGAGGTTTGCCAGCTCTAAATCAAACTGGTTACCAGTGGAGAGATCCTGAAATTCTCGATATATGGCACTATAAAATACACTGCATTCACAAATGCCATACATAGTGATGATAGCTTTAACACTATGATAGACCTAAACTGAATGATGCTGTTCTTCACGGTAAATTAGAAAAATCCAGGTTCAAATCGGTTTGCTGCTGTGAACCGCGTTTCTCTCTGGTGTAATAAATGTGCTGTAAGTACATGTGTGTGTCCTGCAGCCCAGAATATTATCCACCTGGGAGAATCGGTTTGGCGTCTTAATACAGGCAGAGACATGTCAGGACAGAGACCGGCAGAGCAACTCAGAGAGGAGAGTGAGCATGGTTACAATTAAAGCTCCTCGTGGGACACAAGATTACCGATGGCACCGTTTTAGCTGTGGCATTCTCGGTGTCTGAATTTCAGCCAACCTCCGATCCGCCGGGCCGAGATGTGGCAACTGTTGGTGTGATTCAAAAAACACAGTGATTCAAAATTACTGTTGCGCTCACCTACACATTGGTGCAACGGCAGGGCTGTGCTCAAGTCTCTGACTCATGCCAGGCTTGCATAACCCCTTAAGTCAGTTTGGAGTCAAGACTTGTTTTTGTTAGTTGCACAACTTTTGGTAGTTTGGAGTCTAATATGAGGCATTTTCTTTTATAATGCAGTAAAAAAACCATTCATGTTGTTTCAGTATCACATTTGTAAACTGACCTTGTCGACGGAACCGCTGGACCACTCCATCGAACCGGAAATAGATGAAGTAGAAGCTGCCCTATCCAACCTGGAGGTGACGCTTGAAGGGGGAACTGCAGACAGGATTCTGGTAAATGTAGTTTTTTAAAAATGCTTTTAAAATAGATGATGAGTTCACTGAACTGCGTAAACAAGTAATTTTGAGTTTTCAGATCTGTGTTACAGTACGACACCTGTTTTTGAGCAGGCGTTGGTAGGTAGGCCTCCGCTGATTGCATGTCTCGACATGGTGATGTCACGGGAAGACACAGGATAATTGACAGTTGTTTGTCCCCGCCCCCCCCCCAGGAAGACATAACAGACATTCCAGAGCTGGCAGATACCCTCCGACTGTTTAGGTAAACCCTGAGGCCCTCCGACATACACACGACGCTGTATCTGTTCTAGTCCAGCTCTGTTCCTATCAATGAAAACACTTTTTTTTGGATAACTGATACAAAATTTCTTTCTCTATTTGAATCTTTGCCTTTCCAGTACCTTCAAATTGAAAAAAAAAGGAATATGCTTATCACTGATATAGTCACAGCAACCTCTTTAGGGTGATAGTACATCAGTCTTTCACACAGATAAGCTCACACACTGCTGAACACGCTGTCTTCACATTTTTTGTCGTTTTCTCTCACACACCAGGCCCAAGCGACTGACGCTGCGGCCGTACAAAGAGTACTGGTTCGTGTTCAAAGACACCACCATCTCGTACTACAAGAACAAGGAGGCCTCCAGCGGGGAACCCCTGGAGCAGTTTCACCTCCGAGGTCAGGGGGGAAGCACCGACGCTGTCTAGTTTGTGCTGAATTGAGGATCAGTACCGCTCACTTTGAGAAATCACGTTATTGTTCGGCCCAGTAGTAGATTTGAACACGAGCAGCTAACGCCGTCGTCTCTCCCCTTTTCCTTCGACAGGCTGCGAGGTCGTCCCCGACGTCAACGTGACCGACAAGAAGTTCGGCATCAAGCTCCTCCTCCCGGTTGCTGACGGGATGAACGAGGTGTACATCCGATGTGACAACGTAAGAGCCCGCATCCTCACCCACATGCTTGTCAGCTTCTTCCCTGCCTGCCTCTTTTTTCAAATCCCCACAAAGCATGTACGTAACACATCTGGGGCTGTGCCTGTAGCTGGTACTGTAACTGTGCCGTGATGACCCTCTACCCCAGGAAACGCAGTACGCCAAGTGGAAAGCAGCGTGTATCCTGGCCTCCAAAGGCAAGACGATGGCCTACAGCTCCTACAGGTCCGAGGTCAAGAACATCCAGTCGTTCCTGCAGATGAAGAGCCTGGCGCCCCCTCCTGGCCATGCAGCTCCCGACATCGACGCTATGGAGATGAACGCTGAATGTTTTGTCTCCCCGCGCTACGCCAAGAAGCACAAGACCAAACAGGTCTGTTTATGGGCTGCGTACAACAAACTTTGCCTGGGAATATCAAGGCTAGTCCATTAATCAATGGATAGATTTTGTAAACCTGTCTCTGTTATATTCCCCGGTGGTGATTGTTTCAAGCTGACAGCACGTATCCTGGAGGCCCATCAGAACATAGCACGGCTGTCCCTCATGGAGGCCAAGATGCGCTTCATCCAGGCCTGGCAGTCGCTACCAGAGTTTGGTATCAAGTATTACATTGTCAGGTACAGTACACAAACCCCATCAATACAGAATTGGCTTTGAGGAAACTTCTGCCTGAGCTCCGACCCCTCCAATGATGTACATGTGTTTCACAGTTACATGTTATTGTACATTTCAGGGAAATAACAAGTAATGCAAAGTAAATTGTAATTCCTGATTTCAACACGTAAAAGTCCAAATAAATAGAAAATGAAGCACAAAAAAAGCAAATTTTCAAAAGCATCTATTTCATTCAAACTGCCTTCAATATCTACACATAATTGAGGATCAGTGATTTCAGATTTCTGTCATCACTTCATGTCTATTCCAGATTCAGAGGCAGTAAGAAGGATGAGATTCTGGGCATCTCCTACAACCGCCTGATCCGTATTGACATGTCCTCTGGCCTGCCCGTCACCACATGGAGGTTCGCCAACATGAAGCAGTGGAATGTCAACTGGGAGATAAGACAGGTGAGGGGTGGGAACATTATGGTTTCAGCTTTTTCTTCACGCAAGAATTTCATGACTTCATCTTGGATATTGCTTTCAGTCGGGAATGGGACTTTCATCTGTTGTGTTTTCTCTTCCAGGTGGCCATAGAGTTTGACCAGAACGTGTCGATAGCCTTCTCCTGCGTGAGCTGTGACTGTAAGGTGGTGCACGAGTACATCGGCGGCTACATCTTCCTCTCCACGAGATCCAAAGACCAGAACGAGACGCTAGACGAGGATTTGTTCCATAAACTCACCGGGGGCCAGGAATGAAACCGGGATATGTTCTTCTTACTGTGCTATCTATCTCATGTCCAACGTTCGTCAAACACGGCGGACCGCCACAGCAAGAAAAAAGCTCCACCACAGCCAGGAAAAATGTGATTTTACAAGAACAATATTATTTATCCTTGTTTTTCACCGACAAAACAAACAATAGTGTCAATGTTTAGGATGAATGCTTTCATCAAAATGATCTCATTGTAAACAGCTTTAGCAATGTACCCTGCAGTAGCACCAAAACAGGGACTAAAACAAGGATGGATTGGGAAAAATAAGATTACTCCAACCACCACTGGTGGAAAAAAAAAAACTAAATGGGAAATAATGCAACATGCATTGTATTAAAAGAGGATTAGAGCAGTTTGTCTGCAGACACTGTGGTTATTGGTGGGAAGAGGTTGACTGTCTGACTGTCATATTAGTGTCCATGACCAGGGTGCTAATAAAGATAAACAGAGGTGAAACTTCTTGTTCGTCTTGTTTAGCTCCTCGATGTAAATATCTGAAAGATGTGGGTGTCTTTCTCTCAAAACGTGGATGTCACAGTTTCTTGAGAATTTATCCTGTTTAATTTCATTTTAGATGGAAAGATTTGCTTGTTTCAACAGTGAAACTTTTTTTTGTGAAAAAACATTAAATGGTGTTTTTATACTTCATAACTTGCTTCACATGAGTATGTTTATTGAGGATGATATTGGTGATTGGTGAGGTTTTACAGGTTTAATTGTTCATATCCATGGAGCACAGAAGCTTTATGTCTCACAACAGATCTCCTCACTGCCATATTCATATTGAAAATTAAATTGATGTTTGCAAAAAACGCACTTTAATTTCACAAGTGAGATGAAATGAGCAACATAAATCAACTCATTGTGACTTGGTTTGAGATGGTGAACATTTAGAAAATGGTCCTCAGTTGTAACTGGCTGAGTCACATTTGAAGCCGTTGTAAAAATAGAGAGAATGATGTAGCATTTCATGCTACTATGGCAAATTAAATAACCTCAAACAAGAATTGCTGTGTATATTTAAGGTTGTTGGGCATCCATGGAAATTAAAACATGTTCAGCATAAGGACAGGTTATTTTTGTTCTTTTCAGTCCTTTCACTCTGGTCTCTCTATTCTGTCTCTTCTGAGAAGCCTCCATTTTTTGATCCTATCACATTCTAACAATATAACTTAAATTTAATGTTTACTTCAACATAATGTGGTGGCATTTTCTTATTGTTAAAAGGAGTACAACGCACACAAAAAAACTGTCTCAAAACAAGTGTGAACACAACATTTATGTGATGTGGGTAAGTGTCTGTCATAACCTGTTCTTGGTATTTTTGTTCTTGGATTTTCTCAATATATCTCTTCTGTCTTCTGATCCCTGGCTACTGATCAAACTAACTTGGCTGCTCTTATTAGATCCTCCAAGGGGGTCTTGTGGTATAATGACATATGCTCTGTAATATTTGAAAATACCACTTGAACACTGATGTTTTTCATTTAACTACCTTTTTAATGGAATGTAAATGTAATTAGACTGGGGTAAGCTGAGTCATTGCCTCAGGACCAGTGGCACATTTTACCCACAACCAAAACACCGCTTTGGCAAAACAGCTTCACACAGGCTCAGGCACACAATTAGAAGTTTATGACCTCTTATTGTACCTCATATAACCTTAAATCTAATATAAAATTAATCTTCAAACACACGTACTTCCATTTCGATACAAGAATCATGACATCTTTATGATGACAGCATTTTTTTTTTTAACTTCCTCTCTTACCTCTATTTAGAGAACTGAATTATTCTTCCTAAATGTGTGATCACATGATTTGTTTTGTTTATGGTTGCCTAGATACAAGATGTGACTCATCTCACACACGGGTTAAATTTACCCCGTTGTCCCCTACTCGATAAACGCATGACAGGTACATTTCAAACCGTAAAATGTCCTTCATAACAGAGTTGAAATCTTTGTTGACATGAATCGATCACTCTCAACCAGACGCTTTCATCCTGCCCAGAGAAGCTGGAGTGACGAGCCATCGCACTTCGCGTCTATTGGCTAAGAATCAGCCAATCACAGGCGACTAGGATGAAGCGTGGTTATCTGCTATCGACTAGTCGCCCTGCACAGCTAAGAAAGTGCAAGCTAACACGTGGAAACAGTACGTTACTGTATATTTGTTTGTATTTCAGGGTGAAGTAGTGCCTTATTGCACTGTACCTTGTCCACGGAGACACTAGTCAGTTTGCTGAAGGTAACCGTGGCCGTTGGACGGACTACTGAGCTAGTTTATCGCCCTTATTATGGCGGACAATGGAGACGATGATTCCCAGTACAGAATTAAAGAAGGTGACTACGTTGTATTGAAACGGGGAGATATCTTCAAAGCTGTGCAGATTCAACCGAAGAAGTAAGTCCTAAGCCTTAAAGTGTACCTCTCTTGAATAAACTAAACCATAGCTGACCACTTACTAATCTTAGATAGTTAGATCAGGTCAGGGATCCTGGCATGACGTCACAGCAGCTTGATAAGTTAGTAAGTTAAGGTAGCTTCCTCTTAGCTATAGTCCAGCGACTTGCTTGCAGCAGCGATTCACTCATTTAAGTTGTGTCTTGTCTGTTTTTTCTCGTCTGATTGTATTTTCCTGATCGACAACACAGGAAGGTGGTCTTTGAGAAGCAGTGGTTCTTCCTGGATAACGCAGTGGGCCAGTTGTACAGCACCAAATTTGAAATCGTGCCTGGAGGGACTCTACAACCACAGAAGCCCAAGAACACGCAGAGCTCCACGGGTATTTAACCTGCTGTCATATGAGACAGTGTACTGGCACTTTTAACTGTTGATACCTTTACAGACTTTTACCCTCTTCAACTTGTTTTCATGCTTTTACTCTGTTTCATGTTGTAAATACTCATGATCAGTTTTTCTTACATTAATGTGCAAAAGGCAACCTAGATTTTCTTTTAATATAAATTTGGTCTTAGATATTTATTTTTGGTTTTCTGCATTAGTGTTTTACGTTACTGCTCTTTATAGTATTTTTTTTGATATTGAGAAACTTTTCATTTCATTATTTTTGAAAGCATCATCGCTTTATGAAATACATGTGCCTAAGACTTTTGCACAGTACTGTATGTGTACTGTATGCCTACTTTTCGTTGTACACGTGCTCCGGCATAGGATAATAACAAAGTTGAATTGAGTGTAAAATGCATTGTGATAGCAAACAAACACCACTGATTCACAATGTTGTGTTCTTCCCCAGATGCGAAGGAGGCAGGTACAGACAACAGAAACATAGTGGATGATGGGAAATCTCAGAAACTCACCAGGGATGACATCGAGACACTCAAAGAGCAAGGCCTGAAGGGTCAGGTACAGAAAGAAACTTACACTTACATATGAATGGAAAGCATATGTTGAGTATTCAGTTTATATATCAAAGTATCACCTGAAGTAAAAATGGATAGTTGAAATGACATTTATGGGCTCGAGCAAAAGGAACAAATCCACGTCTGTGTGTGTGTTTGATAGTGCTTTTTAAGACCCTATAGTTTGCTTTTGTTCTCCACAGGAAATCGTTCAGCAGCTTATAGACAACAGCACAACATTCAGAGACAAGACGGAGTTTGCACAGGAGAAATACATCAAGAAGAAAAAGAAGAAGTGAGTCACTTTCATCCACGATCTGTGTTAGGCTTAAAATATAATGTAGGTAGTGTTGTTCCTTATTCCTCTCTTGTGCTGCTGCAGGTATGAAAATAGTGTCACAATCCTAAAACCTTCCTGTCGCATCCTGGCCATGATGTACCACGGCCGAGAACCAGGGAAGATTTGGTGAGTCAACCCACGGATTCACATAACAACAACAAATGAAAAGGGCATGAAAACGATTGGTCTTGCTCTCCTGGAAGATGATTTATCCTCGTGTGTGTGTGTGTCCCTGTGTGTGTGTGTGTGTGTGTCCCTGTGTGTTGCAGCCACCTGCGCTATGACACACTGGCTCAGATGTTGACGCTGGCAAACATCCACGCTGGCAGCAAAGTTTTGGTATTTGAGACGTGCGCTGGCCTCGTGCTGGGAGCCGTCATGGAGAGGATGGGCGGTACGCTAGTCACCTTTATGTCTTTTTTGTGGGAAATCGTTTTAAAATCCATCGTTTATCCGCTTCAGTTTGGGGAAAATCACCGGAAACGTTATGCTCCGTTTGTGGTGTATTTTACACAATATGTGCCCTCTGTACCTTGAGTCTTTCTAGACGGTCGTTCTATCACTATAACTGCCCTCTCTCACTCACTCCTCATCCAGGCTATGGTTCAGTGATCCAAATGTACCCAGGAGGCGGCCCGGTTCGGGCGGGAGTGGAGAGCTTTGGCTTCCCTGCTCATTTCCACGACATGCTGCATGAGTTTCCCATCTGCCATGTCAATGCTCTGCTGGCAGGCGCCCTGGACACCACGGCCAAAGACCCCAGTGCTGGTAGGGCTTGGTGTTTTTTTAAAAAATATTTTCATGGCCTGGTTTTAGAAAACACAGCGGTGAGTCAGCAACGTGGCACTATAAGCCAGACTCCAACACACGATGTCACATTTCACAGTCCGTTGCACCACCGGGGCACTCGTTTGTGATTATTATTTATTATTTTATTTTTTTTAATTTTTATAAGTCACTAAATCTGCCAGAAAGATTGTCAGGGCGACATACCTGTACCCACAAGAGAAGATGGTACAACACTACCTTGTAAAAACCTCCTAATAGCTAACCACTGAAACCATTGAAACATTCATCCTGACGTCCGTTCTGTGACGCTGTCCTGACAGGTTGTCTGCTCTTGGCTCTTTGCAGATGCACGGCAGTCCAACAGGGCTGCGGAGGAGGAGCAGACCCAGCCTGGTCCGGACCAGCAGGAGCAGAACATGGAGACCGACACCGGTACTGACCCCGGCCAGGACCAGGAGAAAGAAGAGAGGGAGAAACGGAGGGAAGTCAAAGTATGTCAACTCGCACTTTCGGTGTCCTGGACAAACTCTGTGTTAAACCTTAAGGAAAACTTTGGGTTAATTGCTTTTATACCTGTAATTAACAGTTAACTGACATTTACCTTCATGTGTGAAGAGGTTTTATAACCTTGGGACCAAGCCAGCATGTTGTAAAATACACACACACTAATAACATAGCGGCCATGTCATCGAGTTATACTCCTAACTTGAAGACAGTAAAAATGGAGAAAACAAAATCGGATGGAGGACGCAGAATCCGGTGCTGATGAAACGTCAATGTCAACCATCAATTTTATTTTTCAGGCTCAGGAGAAAAAAGTGAAGATGGAGGAGAAAAGGAAGAAGCTGGCAGCTGCTGCCGCCCAGCTGGAGGGGAGGAACGCTGACGGGTCAGTGTCTGGTTCTGATGCCTTTCCTCTGCACCGTTCTCCTCTCTTCCTCCTCCACCTCTGCTTTATTACCTCTGGATCGGGACGTTTAGTCAACCATAGTAATTCAAATTGATCTACAGGCGTGATCAATAAACTAACTCACACACGACTGCTAGTCTTGTTACCGTCACGAGGCGAACAAAGTGATGGCCTTGCACTTTCTTTTCATACAAAGCGAAGAGCTTGCCTTACATCCATTGTGTGACTGATGGGTGAATTGTTGAGGCTGTCAAGTATTGATCTTTTTAACGAGCTAGTGTTCCTCCTTGTGACCTCTAACATCATACCGTGTCATAAATAATGCCTCTGTGACACAATTTCCTTGCCCGGCTCCATAAAATGTGAAATGAACGTACACAACACGTACTACATCAGGAAGCCACATGTTTATAGTGCTGATGAGCTAAAGTGCTTACCTACACGTTTCTCAATGGGTGGGTTTGCTTGATCATCTGTTTGTCCCCCCCCTCCTCCCCTCCACCAGGTTGGTTATAGCCAGTCGCTTTCACCCGTGTCCTGTTCTGATGGGGCTGCTGAAATTCCTCGCCCCCTCCAGGCCCTTCGTCGTCTTCTCCCAGTACAAAGAGGTAAGATCATCTTGTGCTCGGTGAGTAGAAGTACATATTAGATCCACAACGGTTAACGAGGCTAGTTAGCGTTGTTGGATGGATCTGTCATTAACTACCATTACCCTCGGCCTTATTGGTTGGAGTTCCAGTGGGAGACGTCCATAGCGGTTTACTGCAGTGAAGCGCTGAGGGGCCGAGGAGTTACAGTGCCTGTGCTTATTACCTCTGTTGTGCTCATGTTG
>CABFOQ010024533.1:21831-32503 GCA_900660455.1 Gephyroberyx darwinii
TCGGTGGGTTGGTTTCCATATACGCTTTTCTATTTCTTCTTCTTCTCTTCCGTTCCTTTTGTCAAGACCCCAGGACTCCTGGCTGCGTTCCTCGTCGGGTTCTTCCCTCGCTTCTTCAAACAGCTCTTCGTCACGTCTTTGTCTCGTTTGGTGGTACCTGCCGGGCCTCCACTTCCTCTTTTCCCTCTGGTCATCTAGACCCCAGGACTCTTGGCTACGTTCTTCTTCCTGCTCCTCCCTTTGTTCCTCTGAGGGTTCTTCATCTCGTTTGTGTTTTCTTTGGTGGTATCTTCCAGGCCTCCAGTTCCTCTTCTCTCTATCCTCACTTTCGTCCTCTGATCTCTTTTCCTTCTCATCGTCTAGACCCCAATATTCCTGGCTGCGTTCACTGTCTTCATCTTCTTCACCTCGTTTGTATTTCCTATGCTGGTATCTTGGCCTATAGCTGGTTCTCTTTTCTCGGTCATCTTCCTCCTCGTCCGCATGTCTCTTCTCCTCATCATCTAGACCCCAGGTTTCCTGGCTGCGTTCATCTTCTTCACCTCGTTTGTATTTCCTATGGTGGTATCTTGGCCTATAGCTGGTTCTCTTTTCTCGATCATCTTCCTCCTTGTCCGCATGTCTCTTCTCCTCATCTAGACCCCAGCTTTCCTGGCTACGTTCGCTGTCTTCATCTTCTTCACCTCGTTTGTATTTCCTATGGTGGTATCTTGGCCTATAGCTGGTTCTCTTTTCTCGATCATCTTCCTCCTCCTCGTTGGCATGTCTCTTCTCCTCATCTAGACCCCAGCTTTCTTGGCTACGTTCGCTGTCTTCATCTTCTTCACCTCGTTTGTATTTCCTATGCTGGTATCTTGGCCTATAGCTGGTTCTCTTTTCTCGATCATCTTCCTCCTCGTCGGCATGTCTCTTCTCCTCATCATCTAGACCCCAGGTTTCCTGGCTGCGCTCCTCCTCGGGGTTCTCTCTCTTTTCCTCCACAGACTTCAGGAGTGCCTCGATGTCTTTCACATCTGCACCCTTCGCCTCAGGCTCCTTGACCTCCTCCTCATGAGTTATAACCCCCTCCTCATTCTTCTTGTCCAGTGGGGCATGTTTAACACCTAGAACAGAAGAAAAGGAAGATCAGGAGTATAGTCTAAGTATAATCATCTCCAACTATAGCTCTTATAGCACTATATCAAACCCTATGTACATTCTTATACTTCATGATTTGGTGAAATTGCTTGTTTAATGTCTGCATGCGCTCTGCATTCAAAGACAATAATAATCCTGAACATTTTTTTCTTTAACATTATCAGCCTCAGCTATGGAGAAGTGCCATGAAAACTGTGTACATATATTAATCTGAATTGCTCTATTCGAGTCACCAGCTGGATGTACTGTGCTAGTATTTTCTGAATCCATGAGCTCTTCGGTGCCTCAGTGACCTGACAGTGAAATAGTGCTGCATCAACAGAGCGCTGCCCTCAAATCATCACTATGGATTCACCTCACTATGTATGGCAGGGTGTCTTATATGCTCCCAGCTCAGTCTCTGTTCCTATGTCGACACCCTTTGGACGATTTGGACCGACTCTTTTCTGCAGTATCTCAGTTTTCAACCATTAGATCCATTTCTATTCTATTATCCATAGAAATGATTGGAGCTAATACGTCGCCTCGTGCCACAAACCTGCTTGGAGAATGCCTTTGCATTCCTGATCCAGCGAATGAGAGTCGGGTTTGGAGAGAGCTTTGGACAAGACTTCAACCAAACATCGTGTCACCTGCAATAAACAGATAACCTGACTCAAGCACTGTACTGTCTTTCAGGCATTAGTTACCTAATCGATACTGCTTTACAGTTAAATATCAAATTGCATTGGAAAAAACATACCACATCTTCTCTCTGCCCTTCTTTCCCAACTGGAAGCGCTAGATTGTCTGCGTATGATAAAAAAAGTGCTCATGTTAAGATTTTATAAGCAAAACGTATGATTGCACTACTATATCTGACAGATCACGACAGAATAAACGGACCGTAGTTACATTAAAAAAAACGGTCCGTTGAGAGAAAAGTGTTGCGCAATGCAGCCCGTCCCGGTCCTCCGTGCCTCTGTCCACGGTGCTGAACTGCGCTCACGAAGTTAACGCACTCCGCAAGAAGACAAACACTTACCTGCGAAGATGGACGCAACCGCGACAACAACAAAAACGAGTTTCATCTTGGCACGGGGTATATCCGACAGTCCGGTGAACACCAACTCCCGTCCCTCAGTAGCAGGAGCTGGCTGCAGGAGCGAGCTGCGCTGAATGTGCGCCTCTGCTCTGACGGTTCTGGGAGAGGAGCGCCTCAAATAAAGAGAGGAGTGGGCTGGGAAAGGCGTGGGAGGAAGGCTTCAGGCTGTGTCACGAGTCATTAGACCTGCAAAGAAAGTGATCATCGAGATGCATGCAAAAAGTAGGCACTTTGTGGTGGGCAGTGTTGATTCATTTAGTGCCACAGCGCGTTAGCGGCAATGTAGACAGATGAGCATTAGGTCCGTGTAATAAGTTTATGTTTAAGGCCGAAACATGCCTGAAGACTGGCAATCGGTAATTCATTCTTTTCACCATTTTCCAATGAAATTATAACAACAAGATCTTCAACTCCAAATGGATCCTACCTTAAAATAACACACCATGACCCTGTGTGTGTGTGTGTGTGTGTGTGTGTGTGGTAGACATGTATGTCTGAGCCAAACATGTGAGAAGGAATCTAAAGCCTCTGTCTGTACAGAATTTAGCCAATTGCACTCAATATTTCATCCAATCTCCAGCACTTCCCATGCCGGTATCTGCAGGGCAGGACAGTTTCCAGCTACAGTCCCAATAGAGGAAAATCACTGATGTAAGAAAGTGACACGAAGCAAGGCTGCTCATTTCCTCCAGCTTGTTTTGCAAGATCAGGAGTGTTCAGTGTCTTTTTAAGTGATTTTGCTGTAATCTTGCAGTAATCTAAACTGACAATGCCTTTAAAACATCACGGCTGGCAGAGAAACATGAAAAATGCATCCACTGCATTAGTGAGAGCAAGTGTGTGTGTTTGTGTGTGTTTGCTGTGAGCGAGAATAGTGATCTGATGTTGATTTCTGCAAATCTTCGCCCCTGTTTATCACCGGAGTCCCGCTTCCCTCCATCCCTGACGCTCAACTTCTCATGAAACTAGGCTCTGCATTAAGAATATCCTAATCTGCAACCGCCGTCCCCATAGCAACCCGTGGATTGGGATGAGCTGACACTTGCAGTGACAGAGCTACAGCTCAAACTTTGTATGCTGAACTCAGCTCAGCTCAGAACATCCAAACTGACAAGTGCAGGCACCTTCATTTGGAAACTTAGCATGATTTTCCCCCCTCTCCTTTTCTTACCAACAGTGAGTGGTCCGTCCTCTGTGTGTGGTTTTGTTTCTTTTTTATTTAGAAACAAGGAAAACAGCAGCAAAAAAAACAGAAAAGGAAAAATACTGCACAAAAAGCGACAAAACCCTGTGGAGAGTTTTGAGAACCGACTAGCTTAAATGGATGTCATGGACGGTCTCAATGGACAGTCTCAATGATCAAAACAAAAAATGCTATATAGACCGCCGGAGAGTCTTTAAATTCACGATGATAAACATTTTCTGCATGTTGCTTCTGCACACCGAGTACTGACCTTTCTATATGGGAATGTACAGCCTAATTCAATCATGTCTTGGAAACCACAAGCCCATGAAGTACAACAGCCTCGAGCACGATGGGTATATCGTGCACCACAATTCTCTTCTCACGATTGTGCTACACGTACCTACAGGACTGCTTACTGGCCAAAATAATAACTGGTCATTTCAGACAACACATTGCATAGACCAGCATTACTCATTGATCCAAAGCGGTGTACAGCAGCAGGCTGACAGCGCTCCATATGGTTTTCTCTCCTGTCCCCGGGGAGGAAGTAATGTCTGTGAGTGAGGCTTAATACTCTACCTCTGGAGTGTTAAAAAGCACTGAACCAGTAAATTATAAAGGCTCCCTGCTCTCAACAATGTGTGTGTGTGTATGCGTGTGTTTGTATGGGTGCATCCGCATGTAACATGGTGTTTTTGTAGCCTTTCTCCCATCGCTCCGAGCCTGATTAATATTTTAGTGAACCATAAAGACAGGAGCTTAAAGGCAGTGAATGGGGATCTGAGAGAGGAGCTCAATGTGTTCAGACAGGCTCTGTGAACACACCTCAGATCCGTCCCCGTGCACGGCAACACCGCCCTTTCATCACAGCCATTTACATGGATGAACAAAAGGCGAGTGGCACACGACGAGCACAATTCAATGCACCGCATGAAAGCTTTCAGGGGGGCTTTGATCTTGGTGGCGACAAGCTTTACACTTGGCTCAAGAGGGAGAGACTTTCATGATGTTCCAGGAACAATAGGAAAGTGTGTGGGGGTCAAATGGACTTCTGTTGTTGTGTCTCTGGGTTTTGGCTGAGTTCACTTTCTGTTGAGGAGGAGGTGGTTTTGTGTTTACATTCATTCTCCCTGACACAATGGGGTTTTTTGATGAGCCATACAACCTCTTTTAATATAATCAGGTGTAAGAGCTGCAGAAAAGCTTCTGATAAACTAGCAAATATATATATAAATATATAAATATATATATATAAAGCGAGAGTGCAAAGTTTTGAAGTTCTGTAATTCAAACCGGTGGGTGTATTTCTCACAATTCAAAGTGTTGTCGGATGCTCGGTAGACATTGAGTAGAACAAGTGGGGGAGGATGGAGAGCAGGCAGCGACGGGTCTGGGTAAAAATGATCCATGCAGGTGTAATTTCAAAGCTGGATTCTTGTTTATGCATTCATGAACCTGTATTTGTATCTGTGTCTTTGTGGCGCTTTTAGCTATTGTCTCTCTGCTCCTACGCTCGACCCCCCAAATGACCACGATCATAACGTCACTATTGTTGCAGCGGGGTGCCTTCTCAATACAATACTCAGTGGGACCCAGAAGGCCCTCAGTGACTGGGCAGTGTTGAAGAGGTCCATGGAGAGGGTTCAGTACTCATTCACTCTGAAACATTGAATTCCCTTGATTAATTGCTAATCTAGCAGCTATTTATAACATGTTATATTTAATTATTATATTCACTCTCAAAGTCCTTCTGCTATCATTTCTTTTTGTTGTAAATTGGCATGATTCAGTTCCATAATTCATATTATATATCCTGGACAGAGTCTTTCAAAAAAGATTGTGTGGAGGTGGATATGTGTGTGCGTGTACATGTCCCTTGGTGTGGTGACTATATGTAGCCATGTATTTCTGAGCCAAACGTGTAAGAAGGAATCTATAGCCTCTTCTGTCTGCACAGAATTTCACCACTGCGCTCCTCAATAATTCATCCAATATCATGTGTCCGTGTCTGATAGAGCATGGCGTACTTGAGCACCTCATGAGAGAATCTGAAATCTGTCATAATAAAGGGTGTATTCTTGTGCCGTACCCTGGAGTATTTTTGAAGATACTCCATAGTTTAAGTCTTAATTTGAGGGTGAAACCGGTAATCTCAGTGAAGATGAAGATCCTAATGAGGTCTTTGGGGGAAGGAGGACCACGAGGAAAACCGAGGAGGGATGAATCTGAATTAACCATGAGCCGGGCAGAGCGGAGCAGTGTTCATGAATACTGTGACAACTCTCAACTCTTAAAGCATCTTTAGGAAGTATAATGGAGATTTGGGTGCTGAGGAGACCTCATGCTGTACCTACTGTATTGTTAGGTACTGCTTCTGCCTTATGTTATTACAGTAACATTTTCCAAACGGTTCCTCTTTGTTGTGGGTGTGGATACCTCGTCCACAGTGCTAGCGCAGCAAACATAAAAAGTGGTAGGGGAGAACGGGGTAAAACGAGTCTCATTTTTTGCATTTTATGCTGCTACAGCAAAATAAATGTGTAGTGTGTGTGTGTGTGTGTGTGTGTGTGTGTGTGTACATTGATGTTGGATCAGCATTATTTCAGGGTACAAGTCTGATGTTGCCTCAATGTTAGTTGATGTACTAACACTGATTCTACTTTGATACAATGTTTCTTTTCCGTCCGGGCCCCGTTCTGCCCCATTATGACCTCATATAGAATAGATTCTAAATGACATCATCATATTTGTTGACAGTTTGACAAATATGTCATACCCAAGTTTTCATAATTATTTAAGAAAAGTGTTTTATTTACTTTTAATTAGTTTTAGTACTTCCACAGTCACGCCTGCAAGGAGCGTGGGAGTAGTCTTGTGTACACACTGACAGAAAATTATCTTTGGACATCCATTTTGCCAAGGGCCCATTAATTACTGGAAAATTATCTATTTATTTTCAGTGTTTTTTATTTTAGTTTTGTAAAAACTCATGATTGCATTAGTCTATTTTTAGCTGTTGTTTAACCTTGCTTTGGATGAATCGTGACTCAAGAACAATGTTGCAGCTTGCATAATGGAGTTTGGAGGTTTTCTATTGAAGGAAGACGTGCTTGTTGAAGAACTGAGGGCTTCCCGAACCGCGCTGAGGCCCCTCGAATGTGGTATCAACACAATGCACTAGAGACTGATGTTAATACAACAAGACAATGTGTTGTATTTAATATTATTGATTTATTGGCAGCCCATTGAGGCTGCAGAACGTTTTAAATACAAGGGCACCTACCTAGACAATAGATTCTGCCTCGCTACAGATTGCATAGTCAAGACATGCAAGGCACATTTTCCTTCTTAAGAAGGAACAAATACCTGATGAACACTCCTTGCTTCTACATTATCACTGCCTTTGGGAAGTGGTTCAACGTGCTAGTGGTAATGATGAGTCTGTACAGGGACTCATTTATTCCCACTAGCCTCCACTTCCAAGTGAAGTGTAGCTCAATATTTACGCTGCATTTACCACTTGCACTGCCTCTGTTGGGTTATGTTGCTCAAGAAGTTGGTTTATGATGGAAGGGAAAAAAGATTTTAGCTTTGTTTGTTCATTCAGACTCTTTATCCTACTTTGACCTGCAGAAAATAAATGTTCCTACCGCTGATTTAAGGCCCTGCTGCTCTACTCTTTCCCATTATTGCTGTGGCTGCTCATCATTCATATTTCATCACCTTAAACAACAAAAGACTGGTTATCACACGGTGGAGGCTATTCACAAAACCTTTTATATACAACCTCTGTAGAGTATTAAACTTTAATGGGGGCAATATTACTGCTAAATATGCTTTCCTCCCCTGGGTTTTCATCATGTGTATTGATTTGGATGTGTTAATGCAAAACTAGCCTTATTACACAACTCTGTCTACTTAGCAGATGCACAACTGTCCAGAAGGGATCAATACAAACTTACAACTGTCCATCAAATGGTTTAATGACGAATTTAAACAATAATTACTTTCTATTGAACATTGCATTAAATAATGCAATGTAATCCTTCCTTTCTCCCTTCCTTGTCTGTCAGTAAGCTTTTTTGTTGCTATCTTAGTTGTCAATAAGTTAATAGTTGCACTAAGACAAGTTTCTGATTCTTCTCTCTTCTTTTTAAGTTGCATAAAACAACTTTCCCCTAAAGACAAGACTTCACTTCCTCAGTTGCTCTTTACATGCAGAGCAGACAGAAATCATCTTGGGAAATCAAGACATGAAAAATGAATCAGGTTATTAGAAACCCAGACAGAATGCAAATAAATGAAAACATTTTATTTTTAAGGGGTAGACTCGGATTTCACAGACAGGTCTGTGCAGCTGTGATATTCACCCAGAGGAAAAGTATTTTGCTCGCTTGTGTTTTCTTCATCTCTTAAGAAATACAGAAGATTTCAATTCTGTATCACTTTGTCCCCTCCATCTGAAATGTGTCACCCAAAACCCCCTTAGGAGCACATGACAGATAACAGAGAAAATAAACTCTTGAGACTTTCTGAAATAAATTTGAAGATGCTAACTATAGGGCTGCTGCCCCCGTGGCTTCAACAGGAAAATGCAGCAGGATGTGAAAACTGTGAATGTCTGAGAAGAAGCATCCAAATCATCAGAGTCATAAAACATCACAGTGAGTTTTCTTTGAGCTCTTTGTCTGATCTCCTGGTCTCATGCGTGGAGACATATTCTGGAGAGTTAAATGACACTTATTTCAGATCATGTGGAGATCTCTTGTTTTGATCAGAGTGAGATGAACATGGGTTTATATGCGTTCGTTTCTCCTGAGTTGAATTTGAGAAACAGGAGGAAATGCCTTCAGTCTCATCTTACCGTGTAAAGGAGCTCATTTGTGTCTAGGAGAAATAAAACCTATAAATATGAGATCTCTTGGATTTTACACCCCTTTTGAAAGAGCTCAATCACAAATTACCACTTTCCACATCATTGATTTTTCTCCACTAATTGCTGCTGAGGAAAGGCTGCTGTACTGTAGAACTGCAATTTGCAGGTAATCATTTTATTTCTTGGTTTGTTTGGCTCTCCAACAACGCCTGCAGGAACCACAATGTTGAGGTTAGTAAGCCTCTAAAACATGTCCATATAGGTTATGGAAATGTTTTTATGTAGGAGAAGATATCCTTTGCTTAGCAGGAATCTTATTTTCACTCGTTCTCTCTCTGTTTTCTCAAGCATATAATACATAAATGTATTTCTTATTGCAACACAAGCATTGGCAGTGACAAGACATGCCATTAAAGATGATTGCTCTATCCAGAGCAACCTAGTATCCTGCTGTAACCTTTCGGTACTTTGGTTAAACTGACAGTGATGCTGAAGTGTTTTTCACAGCTGGAGTGATGAAAACAAGTGATCTGAAGTGAGGACTGAGACAGGAGAGAGAGAGAGAGAGAGAGAGAGAGAGAGAGAGAGAGAGATTTGATTACTCTGTTTAGATTCTCCCTCAGGTTCAAAGGTTTATAGGCTGTCACTAAGTGCAAAGCTGGCCTTCTCTTTTAATAGGTTACACTGACCTTAGACCAGGCCTCAGGGAAGACTTCTCAATGACATCTAATGAGGCCTTTTGGTTTGAAAGGTGGCCTTTGACAAAGAAATAGCAAATGTTATTACGCTAACTATTACCGGCCTCTCTGTGTGTAACCTAGCAAACAACACACACCATCTAGATCTATCCCATGCTGAATCTTTAAAGGCAACAGCAAGCAGCGATTATCCTAGACTAACCTAATATTACCGTGCTCTAACATCCATTTGTCCAAATCATATGAGGACGTGGCTGCAGGTCAAAGAACTCATTGTCATCTGAGATAAAAGACTTGTATCATCACTGAGGATATCAGTTGACTCTGACCAGTGAGATTGGATCACCTCCTAAGTAGACACCGACAGGCTTGCAGTAGTAATACTGTAATATTGCCTCATTTTGAACAAGTGTAATCTATTTTTTTAGCTGTTACAGAATATTCCCTTCACTTGATTACAAGCAGCATGAAATATTTCGCTGTCTTCTTTAGCCATTACTTCAATAAGGACATTAAGACCTAGAATTGAGCTGTATATAACATGTTGCATCAAACATGGTGAGAAACGGTGCATGCATGCAACTTATGCCTGAGTATTGCGATAGACTACCATTGGCTTTGATTCAGCGTGTAATATTCCCTCATCTAACACTTGCCAGTGGTTTAGTAGTTCAGAAGCTAACATTGAATTAGCCCAGTAAATACACAAATCCTGTGTCAGAAGAAAGTGGACGAGGTATATCTAGTAAGGACGTTTCTCATTTAACTGAACAGCACTGGATCTGCCTCGCTGCCAAGACAGAAAACGTAGAGTCAAGATCAATGGCAATTTTGGAACAAAGTTGTTTTTTTCCTCACCCTGACTTCACTTTTGGATGGATTGATGCTGGCACTTGTTTGCTTCGAAAAGCACAGGCCTCTCTGACTGGAGACAAGCATGAGCCGTTCGGCCATTAATCTGATTTTACTCAGCGGGAAGAGCTGGGGCAAGATACAGATGAATGTTTGATGTGGAAAGCTCCCATCTTCTCCACAGGCTTAGTCAATCTCCACCGGTCTGTCTGAGAGAAGACATTAATATCTCACTGCTCGCAGCGAGTTTAAACTGCCAGTCAGAGTGAATGTGCTCAGAGGAGAAAACAACTGTAAAGGAATACAGGAGAGAAAACACCATTAAGTAAAATAAGGTCACTAGAAAGTCATTATTGAGTATCGCAAACACACTTTAAGTCCCTATGGGGAAATTCTAGTGATGTTTACTGATTTTTCATTGGGTATAAACTCTTAGATCAACTCATTCCCAAACCTACCAAGAATATTGGCAGCAGTGGAGTTGGTGGAGTAGCAGTGGATGGTACAAGTTGTCCTAAAATCCTCCAGAGCTTATGTGCCAAAAAGGTATGGCAGGCTGTTTTGTCATTTATTCCCTGAAAAGCACTTGTCACTAAAAATGAGCTACTAGTATTTATTGTTAGTCACTAGTCACTCTGCCAGTTACTAGTCGCTACTGTCATTTTAGTTGCTATATAACAGATATTGGATCTAATTTAATAAGTACTAATGACTTATTTTTACTAGTCATTTTCTCTTTTTACTAGTATCATATAGCAACTAGTGAAATTACAATAGCAACTAGTAATTGCCAGAATAGTGACTAGTATCTAATCTTTAGTGACAAGTGCTTTGCAGGG
>CABFOQ010024534.1:7684-24998 GCA_900660455.1 Gephyroberyx darwinii
CCCCCCACACCAAAACTTACAATCAATGATATCATACTATATCTAATTAACGCCTGTGTGTGTAGGTCATGTCTACTAGTGCAACTCCCAGGTGTCACCTCCATCACCTGAAAGATGAATACAAGCCGAGGACATAATAGAGAAACCAATTACAGCCTAAACCATGGAAGCATGGGCACTATATGAGAAGACACTTATCTAAATGTTAATAGGCTGACATCAAAGAGTGTAAGGTAAACATATCCAAATATAACGGTGTGACTCACATTGGTAGGTATAGAACCTACTGAATGGAAACAGTACAAAGGCAACTTGTGATGAAAATACAGAATAAATATATCAGCCTCACCCGTACAAGGGCTGAGAGTGGGTGACTCATTCAAAGCCCATCAAAGAGACAGTACACTCTAGCTCTAATAAGCTGCTGTGGTCCAGTTGACATCCTCCTCAGAGGAGAGAAGCACAAATGCAGTGAAGATGAATAATTCAACAAGGAGGAAACCGATGCACCCAATTTCTAAAAAAAGGCCTTAAGTATCAACATGAGGCTCTAAATATTGTTTTGCTGTGCCTGTGACAAGGTACTGGAAAGGCACTGTAATTAAGATATCACCGTCAGGACTATGAAAATAGGATAGTCATTTTAATCAAGCTGCTCAAAAAGTCTCTCTGTAGTCCAGTCGCCTTGATAATTAAACCTTTCTCTCCATGTTCCTATAACTCACACTCTCACCATGGCACAATACACCTTCACCTCCAAGAGCCATTTACTGCAGCCTCTCAACCCTAGACAAGCCTCTGACCCTGTTAAATACAGTGCAAGCTTGTATTTGAGACACCACGGACAGGGCTATCATTTAGAATGGCTTCATAACATATCAGGCTACACATCAAACTATAGTGTAAGACAGAGAGACACTTGCAGCCCTAAAGCCCCAAAGAGTGTCTCTATTTGGCATCACTGACACAGTGCAGTATGACTCCATGTACGATGGTGAAAGAGAACTAGCATATAAATAATCCAAAAATCTGGCAAAGCTTATGTGGAAACAGAGGTGTTCCTCAGCCTCTTTGATGTACTATATCAAAGGTTATGAGTGGAGAAGGGGTGATGTATAGTAACCTATCCTAATTCCAAGTTGCCAGGTACCATTGTAGGCTATCAGTATTTTTTTTTTATTTTTTTACAGTTGTTAAACAGCCTCATGCCTGTCCAGCAATCTAGTGATAAGATACCTGTGATTATATGGATTCTCACTAAAAACGTGTAATCAAAGGACTCATAGTCACATCCTTCTATGTGAAATCCATAATACACTGTAGATTAAGCAAAAAAATACAAAATATTGCTGATAAAACCAACTATGAGGTAAAGGCTGTGTGAAACATTAGTGAAGAAACACGATCTCAGTACATTACGTGACCAGCGAGCAATCAATACGATCATTGCCATTCAAAGTAATTCAACTCAAATAAATCAGCCTGATTAGCTTATGAGCTTATGCAATAAAAGAATCAATTATGTCTAATTACGATCAAATCTCACTCATACTGACTACTTGCTCATAAAATGGGGTCTGATTCATGATACTACAACAGCTTATGCAAACTTATACAAACCCCTTTCTCTGACTGTGAAGGTCCCAGGAGATTGACAGGGGCCAATTAGCTGCTGCCCTGGGGCCTCTCTCCGCCTCATCTTTCATGACTGTGGAGTACCTGTGTGCATTACGGGTGAGACTGAGAGCTCCAAGAGCACCTATCCACAGAGCTCCCACTGATCCTGGCCCATCTGCTTTCCCTTTGTTGGTAAGCCAATAGGAATACCAGGCTCATAAATAAACAACCATGTTGTGGTTTTATAACACTTTTGCAGAAGGACAAGACTCTGACATGATAATTAAACAAACAACTAAAGTGTGTGTTTTCTCTGTGGGTTTTCTATTGTTTGTATTTTCAAGGCGGATAAAAGGGCATCATCTACAACAGAGAAATCTTCCTACGCTGTGCAGAGATGCTCGTGTTGCTCAGCTGTAAAACTAAGGTCCCATTATATTTAATAATAGAAGAGACTGCTGTTTGGAGGGACTGGCTGCCAAAGCGCACCGCCCTCTGAGTGCACAGCCTCCAACTGCCAACATAGAGACAGACACAGAGGCACTCAACCGGAAGCATAACGAAATGAAGGAAAGGTGGATTAGATGGATGGGGAATGGAGAGATTTAGAGCTGAGGAAATGAATTGCAAGGCACATGGATGGAAAAAGGAAAAGTGGAGGGATGGAATGATAGAGGGAAAGGATAAAGAAATGGAGCAGGAAATACACTGAATGCTGTAGCTAGAGGAATGTAGGCTGGGGGTGTTGAAGGATTAAGGGATGCAAGGATAATGCTACTATGGCTCAAAGGCTAAGGAGGTACGGATTTCAGAACCCATAATCTGTACAGTTACTACATTTTATCATATAGTATATGTACTTTAGAGGTTCCTCAGGCGTGTCTATAAAGTAGTAGAGCCATGATACTATCTTCCAGGTTGGATTGGACTATTTCAACGTTATTGTTGATTTAGCCTAAGCCAATGAGCTTGTCCTACTCAGATAATGACATACAATAATGCTAACGTAATGGTAGTTCAGGTAATGGTATTAGATGGTATCATTATATCATTAAAAATATATATTTTGAATAAGATTTGTTAAAACAAATTCATGAAAAACAATAGCTCCCTTGTTTTTGTTTTTTTGTCAGTAGCTTGAGGCCTTGAGCTTACTTGTCCACATTGTTTGGTTCTAAATACACAACACCCTTACAGACGTTGAGTTGATATGAAAGGAAGTTAGCATAGGCAGTGTCTGCAGCTCAGGTGTTGACTTGTGCCCTGAGGGCAGGAGGCCATGAAATGTGTGAAACACCAGTTATCCCTGCAGCTACACAGATGCACCACTCTCAAAGAGCACAAAGACATTCAACAAACAAACAATGTGTCAGAGTATTACTTTAAGCGACTGACTGAACTCTCACTTTCCTAACTTTGTTTCACTTCACACCACAGTTTATCTATATCGATTTGACACTATCACATAGTCTGAAAAAAATGCCTTTTCATCAAATAATCCACAATAAAACAGATCAACTAGTGTAGGCCTGATGTGCTACTTTTAAGCCATTTTCTTAGTAGGCCTAATTGCTTAACAAAAGCATCTCTAGTATACTGAAGAATGAACTAGACAATACCACCACACACTCAAGATTACATTTTATCCTGAACTGCAGACAGAAAGAGGATTTAACAAAGAATTCAATGTGCAGTCAACAAAGATTGTGCCAACAGATGTAGTGGCGTGCCAAGTGGAGCAGTTTATTACCTATGCTGGAGGGTCAAACAACACACACTCAAGGCTTGGCTGAGCATACGGGATGCCCTGCAGGGGCCTGATGAAAAGTGGTCTCAACCAAAGTAATTGCAGTTAACCACAAACATGGATCAATATTACTTACATGATTTAGATTAAGAGAAAATGCCACGCTGTCATAAAACGCTGCTTCAATCTGTAAAACTATTAAGTGTGCAGTTCAGCTGAGGTGCAACTAATCATTGAATGTCTACATGTCATAAGGTGTTACTAAAACTAATCTATTTGAGTGTTTCTGACCAAAATTAGTCCATATAAAATGTTAGAAACCATAGATGGGGAACAGAGAAAAGGGCCCCATGAAAGCCAAGAACCTTTCTGCCCTATTTTATTTCACTTTCTCTGTATGTCTTTTTTGGCTCGGAGGTGACACTAAGGGTGCTCAATCCTATAGGTTTTATGTACAAAGGGTGATAAATCTGTAGATTTATCTGTAGTGACATCTGATGCAAAAGCAACCTGGTAATTTCGCTTTCAACTAAAACAAGGAGAATATCAATCGATACAACACATGGAGGTGAAGGTCTAGCACTGAAAGAAAAACCTGCAAAAGAGAGGCAGCACAGCCTTGCTCCCATGCAACAGGGAAAAAAACCAAAAAAACCAACACGAGGCGAGTTGTAAAAGCTGTGGGAGCAGTTCAATTCATGCATTCACCCGAAAAAGGAGTGTTTGAGCATCCATGCATACTTTATATATTACATGATGAATGCATGCATCTGAAATGTCTCATGTGATCGATAGTCTGAGTGTAGTGAGCACATGGTCCAGTGTGTGAAATCCTCATTCATTCATTCCATGCACTTCGATTATCACAAACGTCGTTAAGCTAGTGATGGATGGTGTGACAGGACTAACGCGGACAGAACCAAAGCCTTGTAAAGTACACGGATTACTGCACACTACTATCACCTGAACTTGTCCAAGTCAGCTAGGACTCGAGTGTTTCCGCACCAAATATTTTCATTTAGTTACAAAACATCCTCGACACGCCCTCTACGCAAATACTCCTTCTACACGAACATTTTTGCGGGTCAAACTCTGGTAGCATGCAGTACAGTACCGTCGGTGTTGTTGTCTTCGGGCTGGGGCTGATCGGAGTGGTTGTGCTGCTGAGTACAGTGAGGATGAATGGATGCTGCGCTGCCTAGCGACCAACCCACCAATCAAAATACTTTGAAGAAAATCTGACACAGAAAACACACACACACTCCGCACAGGACAACTCTGGGCTAGTTTAGTTATGTTGAAATTAAGTGCCGAGTAACACCATATCACTGTGTAACTAGTGAATATTTTTGTCATCTTTCTTAAAGTAATGGGAATACTTCCAGCCGCCGATTGTAAACGTATCCATCTTTAATCCAAGCTTGCTAGCTAGCGCAGTTTGTGGCGCGCGACGTGTCCTTTAGTTATGACATTTATGACAGTTGTGAAAATAAATCCGGGATGGGGATTTCTGAAATTGAAATAGCAATTCGTTACACTGCTCGTTACTGAGGAAGGTAATACATTACTGTAACGCGTTACTAGCCAATCACTGCCTTTTACATGAAGAAAATCATCTCGTGCCTGTTAGATTTCTGTCTTGTACACATGCTAACACGTTAGCATACAGTACATTAAGTGCCCGTACGCAACTAGCATGATCTGAAAGAAGATAGACCTTTTAGTAATCCAGAGTTGTCTTTTTTCTGCCAATCCTCTCCTCGCATAAAGGGGAAGTTGTAAAAACAGGCCAATTCCTCCCCAAATCGGTGTAATCCTTTAATCTTTATCATAATTCAGTAATCCTACAACATAATTTGATGCATTGTCTACCACATATTAAACATCGCCAGCATACAGTATAAAATGGTTAATAACAGGGATCAACATACAATTACGTCCAGATTTCATTACGTTTTTTCTTTGCAAACAGTGGCCTCATATTTCAGCTCATCCATGCACTAGTTTCATTTAAACCTACATGAAATAAATCTCTCATGATCTCATACCATGAGCAAAGGCCTGCTCTCTGAACCGCACTAAATCTACAGCGCCCTCTAGTGAATTCATTGGGCAAGTAGGTCAACACACAGGAGTTGAGTGGAATTGCCCAGCGGAGGGAACTGAGCTGCGCTTCTTGCCGATAACAATCTTGCTCTCTAAATTATAAAGCACTATTAGTCCATGAGAAGAGTGCAGTGGCTGCTCTCATCGTATGTGAGCCATCTCCTCCACAAAAGGTGTCTTCAGGCAGCCAGTACACAGCTGGTCCATCCATAGGGGAGCCTCATGCTGCAGAGGGGTGCGGCGGGGGTAGAAAGTGTACGAGGGGTCATAGTTCAAAAGGCAGCTGAGGGAGGCCATGTAGATGTCTGAGAAGCGACACAGGCGTCTAGAGAAGTAGGTGGGGTTGTGAGACGTTCTGAAGATGCTGCCGAACTGAGGGTTGAACAGGTTCTTTGTCTTCGCCCTGGGACACAAAAGGTTACGGTGCGCTTTAAGATGATTCATCTAAAAAAGTTAAATACTTGACAAAAGGCATGCTCATTGTGAGGCGAAATTGGACATTTAGGCAAATAAGGAGATACAAAAGGAAGCAAAGACATTTAACTTAGATGTGTGGCACTCACCTGAGTTCCTCTCTCTCCTTCAACCATTCCTGCAAAACCTGTTTGGACTCCGAGTCCTGGTGCATCTAGATTATAAAATAACATACTAGTATAACTAAATCTTGGTGTACTCTTATACACAAATAAACGTGAAATGTAGACAGAATATTCAGTATTCAGCCACACTTAAAGTATAATTAGACCTTCATCTGGGGGGATCTCTTACCTGCATGCGCTCCAGTAGGCCAGTCAGAGCCTGTAGCCAGGTGAGACTCTGGGCATACTGCTCAGTGTTCACCACTTTGGTTTCAACCTCCAGCTCAGGCACTATGGCTCCTGTACGCCAGCCATGTTGCAACATCAGATCCTGACAAAATAAGTGAAAGCACTTTGGTCAAACACCTTTGTGGATGAATTCACTATTGAAAATTCTCCACTGTAGTTGAAAATACTGAAGACATTGATATAAGATACATAAAGTGCAGTAAAATAAATTTGCTCCTAATAATCAGGAATAATAATCATGATCATAACACCTAACTTAATAATCAGGAATACCATAATTGTGGAGCCCTAACGCATTCATTCATCTGTGACGTCATCGTAATGTTTTGACACTCACAGCTAAATCGCTGTAAAGATGGTCTCCAAAGTAAAGAACCCTAGATCCTCTCCAGCCTGTCAGTTTCAGGAAGTCCAACAGGTTCCCCTGAGACACAACAATAAGACAGACAGAAACCACAGGGGATTTCATCTCGATCATTAAGACAGAGAGAAGACAACAAGCACGGTGTAAAAACTGTTAAATGCAGAGACACATAAGCATCATGATGAGGGAATCGAGGGCAGCTCAAACATTTGGACAGTAAAGGAGTACTAACTTGTTTGTAGAGCTGCCCTTTTTCCAAACTGTTTATCTTGTCCCACTTCAGGTCACCATTTCTATCCAAGCGTCTGAAAGGTCTGTGAGAGTGATGATATTGAAGGACATTACCAGGTGAAAAGTCACAATTCAAACTCCAATGCGAAAAAACAAAAACAAACCTGAAGCGGGTTTATTACGGGTGATCGAATTTTTGAGTTCAAATAAGTTTTGAATCAAACTAACTTTTCTGGGTCAGATGATGAGGCGTGGCATCTTTACCACAGAAACACTCACTTAGCACAGTCATTGAAGAAGTGAGGTTTGTCTGCCTGTACAATGATGACATCAAAGAAGTCTCTCCAGTTTTCCCCCACCATGTACGTCATCCCTTTACTCCTGCAGACAGAAAAACCTGAGTTTAACAGAGATTGCAGCAGTACTGTTGGCCTTTGTCATGAGTCAGGGGCTTTCTGATAGACTTACACAAAGCTGAATGGGCTGTTGGTGATGAGGAATAGTTTCTTCCCCTGACTGACCAATCGTTGCAACACGGCATAGGTCTCCTCTCCTCTCAGAATGAACTTCTCTATGGGGAGAAGATAGACGACGATCAGTACAAAGTGTAGCAGTAAAGTCAACGTATGTGCACCGATACAGCGGCTTAACGGCATATCAAGAAATGGCTTTCTCACCCAGATCTTGCATGATCCATTTGTACATGTAGCCTTTGATGTGAACCATACCAATCGCTTCCTGAGGATTAAATCAGCTGTTACACAGGTAGAACAGTTTTATATAACACGTGTCTGTAATAAATCTGCACTCTGAATTTTCACTGTGCTCTCTCTTATCAAGGAAAATATGGAAAATGACACGCTCCAGACTAGTCGCTCAACAGGAAGAAGTAAGTAAGTAATAGTAAGAACCTGAAAATAGTAAAAAGGCGTGATCTGTGTCCAACCTCTAACAGATAGCAGGATAAACATGGTAGTGGACACTATACCGCCCTGTAACCAAACCCCTCTCTCCACAGGACCAATAGAGAGCAGTTATTGTCCTCTGATCTGCCCATGTGAGTCCATAGCAAACTTTCGCTGAGGTCAACAGATACCTGAGCCTGAATCACACTGTGCAAAACCGGTCAAATTAACTAGTATGGTTCTCAGCAAGGGTGAGAAGGGGAGCAAAGAACATTGTATACTGTGAAAAGGAAAATATTGTGGGAGCTTTCTCACTGAGACATCCTTGTAGAGGTGAACTGGATCATATTCAATGTTGTTGGAGATAAAGAAATCATTAGCCACAGCCAAAAGGGTCATCTCTGGGAGGGAGAAGACGTCCATGAACTGCTTCATCTTCGGTCCCTATGTTAGAAAATATTTGAAATCATTGAAATGTATTTCTGCCTGTTCAAGAAGCATGCAGTAAATGTTCACAAATTTGTAAAATGAACATTAATCAAACATCAGCATACACCTATTTCCCCTTTGAGCCGCTTTGTTATTGTTAAGCTAAATACTTGGAACCGTTTTCTTTCCACTGAAGCAAGCACCCACTGAGAGGCTACCCTGAAAACAGAGTTAATCCCTAATTGAGACAAGTACCAGACCAAACTGATTTTGGGCGGGACTGTTTTTCACCGAGGATTAGAAGATGGAGAGGCATACTTCGCACGACAGGACCTGATGGACCAAAAGCTATTTGGATCAAAACATCAAAACCCAAAAGCTTCTAATTAGCAATTTTTATTATTAGCATTTTTCTCCAAAATGTATTAAGTGCAGCCTTGTAACAAATCAGAATTAAGAACACCATATTTTGTTGGACACATCGTTCTTGTAATCGGCTTTATTTGGGGAGAGTAAACTGACTTGCAGTTGACTCATGAATACGTAGTGTATGCAGGAGACAGCAGGTCTGTCTGTCCCTCTCTGGATCAGACAGAATACAGGCCAACACCCAAAGACTAACCACATTCTTCTCCCTGATCAAAGGTTGAGACCCCTGCTGTGCTCCCAGGAACCCAAGAAAAACCCCCTCCCTCAGCAAAAGGTGGATTGTCCCCATAAAGATGGAAGATGGGACCGTTGATAAGGGCCGGGGGAATGGACTTACTCTGCAGTCCAAGGGAGACACAGAATAAGAAGATCAAAGGGTTCGACAACACACTGTATAACTGTGATTTCTGTATGTGTTTTATTAGATTTGAACTTCACGTCCTGTGGTAGATGATGTAACCTACTCCTCAATGTATTATCTCGGTTATTCAAGGCACACAGAATGTGTTATGAAGACCTTTGGTTTACCCGCCAGTGTTTTATGGTAAGACAGTGATGTTTGGTATCATACATTTGTTGTAAGGTGGTTAGATATGTCACTTGTATCCCTAAAGGAGCAAGAAAAACGACGTTTTCCAAACCTGAGCTGGAAATGCAGTTTTTCTAAATGGCAATCACCAGTTATCAGGTCGTAAATCTGATGAATGCAAATCAGGGAAACACCTTCCCTCCTGACTTGCCATGAAGCCCCTCAGGGGGGTCTCTCTCTCTCTCTCTCAACAAGGCGCTCTCCTTAACCTGAACCTTAATCCGCTCAACCTGATCCAGAAGACTCCTGCAACCAAGTCAGAAGCCAGTCGCTACTCTACTCTGCTCCCTGAACAACGTTCAGAACAATTGTTTATCGTTTGCTGTTTTCCCTGTCATTAGGCCATCTGTGTTATATTAGTATACATATATTCATTCTTATTGGTATTTGTTTTAGATAGTTAATAAAATCTTTGACTTTTGTGTGTCATTGATATATCCTGGACATGAAGGTAGAAAATCACTGAACTCTAGAGCTCAGTGATCCAGAGAGGGACAGTGAGAGACCTGATGTCTCCTGCACACACTACAAATACGTGGGAACAACACAGATTACAAAATTCAACCGCAAGATTTACGTAACAGTACAGCCATCAAAACCTGACAGCAACACTGGGTGAGATTATGACAGATGTGCTGACCCCAGGATGTTAAGCAACTCTCTGTTCCATCTGCCAAACCTGGAATGAATTTAGTTTTGACTCAAATTCAGCAGTAAGTAAATATTATTATTTCAGAGTTTAAATATATTTCACATAAAAGAAACACTGAATTGTTTGAATGCAATGTGCAATAAATATGAATACTAAACTAATGATATTTTCAAAGCTGATACATTATCACATTATTAGGAAAAACTAATCTATAGAAATATTGGGAGGAAAGAGCAAATATATTCAAATATTTGGAGTAAAAGACTGTTTTCTTATTTTTTCTCTCTTTCTATTTGAATGTAGTTTTACTCACATATCAGATGGTTCTTTCCACTCAACTCTATTTTACACACGTATTCACATACAGACATATTCATAAAATGTTTCCATTCTCAGGAAAATACTTCACTCAACACTTCACTTAAAGTCACAAAATACTTGACTTGAATATCTGACTATATCAAACCATTTGAACATCAAGGCTAATATCCCAGCTCTGCTGTTGTATTACATGTTACAATGTACTACTCTAATACCTCCATGCCACTGTGTTTTCCACCTCACCTTTCCATAGAAGCCGCTGAGCTGGTGCAGAGGGACGTGGTGAGTCCCCCCATAGAGCTGCAGTAGCTCGTCATGTGGCACTGGGCTGAGGCCCCTAGGGACGCCAAAGAGCAATGAGTGCATTAAAGTTTGCGACACCCAAGCAACATCCTCACTACAAAATAGTGGCATTGCCTTCAGTAGCAGGGATGAGGAAATACGCAAAAAAGGATCAAAGGAAGTAATGAAACCTCCTGGTCATAACTGTTGGTTACATTGCATTTCTGCTGTGACTCAAACTGTGACTCGTGTTTCATGACCTTTAAACACAACAGTGTCGACACTCACCGATATACACTTCCTGGCTGAATGTAATGGAATGCATCTATTTTCATCAGAAGACCCTTAAGAGTGGGTAAGGAGCAGTTTTACTTGTAAACATCTGTATAGTGTGTATAGTATATAGTGTATTTCTGCACTCTGACACTTTTGTTTCCAAAGGCTCGGTTCTAAAGTTTTACCTTTTGAATGTCATAGTGAAGGCCCCGAGCAACAAAGTTGGGAATGTAGTCATACTTGCGGATAGCTTCAGGGTACTGTCAAGCAAGAAGACCAATGGACAGTTATTCACAATCTAAATGCTGTTGTAGTGTAAATACACTTTGAGCTCCCAGAACACACCTTGAAGTATTTGACGAGGAAGTCTTTTGCGGTGTTGTAGATCATGGTGTCGAGCGCGTTGGAATAGAGGGCCAGCGTGTAGTCGTAGTCAAAGCCATAGATGTCCACCTCGGCCAGGCTGACCTCATTGTTGGCGTAGATGGTGGAGGAGTTGAGGGGGTTACAAACACCTGGTGGGAGCAGGTCTGACCCAGAGAGACAGGATGTGAAGTCCTTGTTCGAATTATAGAAGTACAATGCAGATCGATGCAGACGGATCTAACAGTGAATAATGTGAATCAACGGAGCCTTTATTTGAGAGAGGTGAGGCTTAGGCCAGTCACCACAATTGACTCAAAATTTGAAAGTTTAAAACTCAGCGTTATCTTTTTATAGGATTAGGGAACCTGTTTATTAAGTGTTTCTGCAGAGGGGGGGGGAATTGGGCTGCTGTTTTCAATCTAGTGAGGCTGCCAACAACAGGATTACACTGAGGAGTCAAAGTTCTGCAATGTGCTTGATACAAATGTACACTGAACTGAATCCAAAGAACCACTGCAAACAATCGCACTAAAAGGTTTTTTTGTGTGTGTGTCCCACCACAACTGTATAGTAACATATCACTGCATCTGGGCACAACTTTCCAATTTCATTATCTCTCTTTTTTCCCCCACTGAATCCTGTTTATTTGGATAGGTGCAAGTCACACAGCAAACACAGAGGTCCAGATTAAACAAGTGGGACATGCCCATCTGCCCTTGGACAGTTCAAATGATTTTGAACTGGATTATAGACTTGTTGCTATCATGTGTGTGTGTGTATTTAAATAATATTCCACTGCTTCAAACGTCTCTTTTTTACATTTGGCATAGAGTGACTGACCACATTCACTTGCCATCTGTCCGATTTGACCTACTTTGAAAGAGGATGAACATAACTAATCCCTGAACAAAATGTCTTCAAGGGGTAATGGGCATTTTGAGTCATTGGCAAAAGGCGATTGATTCCGGGAACAGAGGAGCGGGGTGACGTGGTGGGTATAGTATAAGTATAGGAGTGCCCTGAATTCCGCAAGTGCCAGGGCTGCAAAATGATGAATTATGATGTATGGCCGTTTTCACGGGGCGGTGCGGAATAAACCTGTACCGCTACTTACCGTGAACCAGCCGTTTCAACTCATTGTAACGAGCCCACAAGTAAGTCTTCTTGTCCATGGGAACGGCGGTGGACGAGTACGACCTCCGTACACCAGTGATACCCGTGGGCTCCACCGGTCCCTTACCCCCAACCGGACGCCTGTGAGCTGCAAGAGAGAACGGCTGGCCGGGTAGACACGCGCCGGTGCTCGGCCGGCATGAGTTTGATCCATAACTTTTCCTATCGTTTAGTCTTTGGCGGCCATGCCGTCCAGTCGCGTCACTTTTTGAGGAAAATCCGTTCACTTCAGAAGATCTCGCAAGAGCAGCAGTTCTGTTACCGGTAGTCCGCAGCGCTCGGCATACGGTTGCACCCACCGTCTTGAAGGACATTATCACAGTTCACGGTAGCAAACCACACCTGGACCTGTTATGCTGCTGTTACAAGTCCACACTAGACCAAACCTTTGGATGACGCTCCTGTGTTATTCCCTTTGTTGCCAACTCTCTGAAGGGAAATAGCCATTGGCTGCTCAAAAGTAGCGAGAAGTCGTCAAATGACGCGACGTCGAAATTTGCATATGAATGTATCCACTGCGGCCCACGCGCCACGCGGATGGAAAAGGCAGCGCGCTGCGATCAGCAGAAATTAACATCGTTCAGCATGGGCCAAACAGTAGCTAGATGTTAGCAGTAGCTAGGGTCAGATTTGAGGACAGATCCACATATGGCAGTAAAATCTCTCCACAATTATTACACATCACTTCCCCAGGTAACGTGTTAATAGTCACTACTGTGACATTACTTTTTGTGCTGTCATTACTGCAGACTATATGTGTATTTATGTTACATCAACAGCATCATCTCTATACTATTTCATAAATAGCAAATATTGCATTAATACCCAGAAGACACATGTACATGTACAGTGTTGCTTTAATTATTGTTCATGACAAAAGTGGTTCACAGGTCAATGAAGGGAACTTGCATACACATCAACAGTGGAGGACCACCAAATGCGTATCTGGGGCATGTGCATGTCATTTTCTAAAACAATTTACACAAAATGCAGACCACATAAATACAGTCATTACTTAAAAACAAATATACAACAATAGCTGATTAAATTATACACACGTCTGCAAAAGAGTGGATTAAATAGATTCAGGTATCCATTTACAACGTTCAAAGCAATATTTTCATTATGGTAGATCATTTTCAATTTTAGCATTCTTACCCCATATGAGTTGATGAACAGTCAACCATCAATAGGCTGGCTCCCCTTGTTGTCTATAGGCATGAGAATATTACTTTGAAATCTAAACATTTTACCTCTGACGTTTAAATGTAATGCAGGGATGATAATAGTTTCTAGGTCCACAATCAAGAAGCAATTTTGCCTCTTTTCAGTTATCAATATACTCAATGGTGGTGACCATTAGTTGACTGTTAATGAACTCATACAAGGTGTGCATGTGAAAAAGTGAAAATATTTTACCAAAGTGATGTATCACTCTAATCAGTGCTAACACTGGCCAATGAGTTTCCTCAAAGTGAGCCAAACATTCCTTCAAATGAAAAAAAAAACAACTACACATCACTTCTACAGTGTTGACTAGTCTACCTTTTAAAAACATGATGTCATCTAAAACCAACAGATGAGAGGAAAACCAAGGCACTAAAATTTCCAACAAAAAAACATCCATCAGCAGGGCGTGGCCTCTGCAACTAAACCACAGGATGGTAAAGAAAGTTGAAACATTTACTGTCAACATTTTCTTGCATTCATTTTTTAGCTTTTTTTTTTCTTTTTACAATCTTCCAAACGTTGACTTAAATATCATGATTGGCCTCATCAGGTCCTCTAATCTTTGAATTTAAATTGCCGTCTATGAGGCTGACGGTGTTGCAGTAGCAACTGCAACGTGGATCCGCTGTTGTCCTCAAACACAAACCTAGCATCAAACTTCTCCATTACCATTCCCATCCTGGGTTCTCAGACGGATACCTTCACATTGTGAATTTCACTGTTTTTCATGATCAGGCTTTTAAATTTTGTTTCTCTGTCGTTATTTTCATGTCTGGCATTTTTATTGTGCATCTTATTTGTTTTTATTTCTTATTGTGCGATTGGCTGTCAAGCAAGTGCTATCCAAATTAAGTTTACTATTGTTATTTTGCTCTTGCTGGGGAAAGGTTTATACATTTGTCCTTCAGCAACTATAGGGAGCCAAACTACTACTAACTACTACAAACTACTAACTGTACGGTTGTGATTCTGAAATACGTTGTAGGAGGTGATAATTATCAATTGACTACCTTAAGTACACACTTTTGATTAGTTAATATAATATTTGTCCCCGTGTCTATGAAAAAATCGTGTTAGCCAACTAGCCACTAGTAATCCAGTGGGCGGTCTTGGTTAACTTCTGCTTCGGCTCCCTATAATAGCAGTTTACTAACATCATTAGCGTTCCTAACGGAAAACACGTTGAATGCTTACATGGGTAGGAAGCAGGTTTTGAGTGTCAAAGGCCTGGTGAAAAATTGTAAAAAATGTAAAATAAAATTCAAAATGTCAAAGTATCCACTTTTAAGTGGTGAGTATGTAGCTTAGTTGTTCAAAGACAAGAAAAACTTGTTGCTGAATGAGTGGGCTCGAGGCAACTTGTACTCATCCCCACAGGAAGTTTTCCTAGCTATGTAACCAAGAGAAATGTCCAGGGCCAACAGAGGACTGACGTTTGTCTTGGTTAGCATTAGGTTTTGGAAAACCAAGCCCCTGAAATTCTGGAGTGATAGAATGCAGTATTATTGCAGCTCCGCAACCCGGATAGTAAACTATTAGCCAATGGGGTGTTTGCACTTGCACTGGCTTGCATCCCCAAATGACTTCAACAAGATGCTTACTGTCAGAGTAAAATGGCTGCAGCAGGTTACTGTAACTTTGCGTGAAAGTCAAGGTAAGCTTGAAAACCGACCCTGATCCTAATGAACAACAGGAAGGATACAGGCACTGTCCTGACTTGGTCTGCATAGTTTGCAAAGTAAGTATGATGCCCATTAAAGATCCCCCAAATCATCTAACTGATTACTTGGTGTTTGACCTGAGGTGGTGAAAATATGGCTGATCTATTTCCATGTATTTCCTGTTTGCTGACCTCTAGTTAAAGGGTAGAGCTGATAGGCCAAAACCAATAAGTCAGACACATCACAGGATGAAAAGGGGATTTAACTGTGCCACCGATAAAAGGGATGAACCTCAAGACAAAAGCAAGCTCTTTACTTTTAGTATAGCAATTCGGTTAGTAAGGCTGCATTGTTCTAGAAAACCATCCTACCTGGGTGGGCTATCACAGTTGATCTAATGGGTTACTGACACCGCAAGAAGCCAGACAGGCTTGGACAGAAGGTTGGGCTAAAGGCAAGAGTGTCAGGACATAACGCCTTGAAACAGATCCCAGCCTTGCTTATGCAAACATAACATCATGAGACACAGGAGAGGATGTTCAGTCAGACAAAGCCGGGAAGTTTTGAGTCTGAGGACAGAAAATACTGCACATGAAAAGTCCATCACTATGGAATTAATACTGTCAATGGATCATCACAACACACAGCCTTGAACAAGACCATGACATGGGAGTTGGGGCCACCTGGGACAAGACACAGTCAATGACATCACAGAGCAATGCGCAGCAAATTTGTCCTTTATCCTTCTCTAGGTTGCATGCAGACATCTCTACTCCGACCAGAGAGGACAGAGAAGGCAGGATGAGAGTTTAGTTTGTTAATCCATTGCTCTGGTGGGTAGAGAGGGGAATGTGGCGTCAAGTCTGGGATGGACAGGATGTCTCGGGTCAGGAAAGGAGGAGGGAGCCGGGGGTCAACACGAAGACAGGTCCTTATGGAGGAGTGGGGGTTTGGAGTGATGAAAGGGCTTTTTCAGCGCTACAAAGACAGGGTGAGACAGAGACAAAAGAAAACATATTTAGTTCTCAAAAACATTCAAGTGAAAAGGGTTAGGACAATTGAATCACAAAACATCAATACGACACATCTGGAGACATGAAGGATCAGCAAATTAGGAACTCACAAGAGTTTGGTGGCTATGAATTAAAGTTGAATGTATAGAAAGCTGATACTTGTTAATCCCAACAGGCATTAGCTCTAAACAAAGTGTGTTAATTGTTTAACGTGTTTAATTAATCCTTGGAGATGAAGATTCACAGCATCATTTTTAAGTAAAATGCCACTGGGTACTTTATCTCATCGCCTGCGAGATGATTTGGACTGTGAGCTCCGTGCCCTGGCAGGTTTGGCCTGAGCTTTATTACCGGAGCTCTTATTGGTGTTAGTGTGCGATTCCTCAGCGGTTCGACATGCTGAGGTGGATCCACGTCTGGCCTCTCTATAGACTCCAGATATCCTGGTCTTACTGTGTGGATTGTGGGTAGAGACAGAGGTGGTTGTCGGGGCCGCTGTAGATTTAGCGTTAAACTGTGAAGAGACCATGTCTGTCTGAGATGTATTATGGCTTGTAGATGATACTTGCACAGAGTTAGACCTGTGAGCTAAGTGTTGTTTTCTTCGTACAGAAACATCTAAGTTTGCCTTTTGGTCTACATTACTTCCACCCTGCGCTTCAAATGTGTTAGTAGGACACACACACAGAGCTTTAGAAGAGGTTAGATTCTCTATGGATGAAGAAAACAAAGAAGACTTAAGCTTGGTGCAAGAGGAGGGTACAATGCGAGTTGTGATAAAGGTATCCTGACGCGTAGGGACTGATGCTCTCCGACCTGCAGCAACTTTTCTTGTATCTCCAACATATGTCTTGACCATGAAATCACTGTCCAGGGAACTGGCTGAGCCTTCACGGGACAGGGACTGGTCACTACCCAGCTGTCCAGGATTCAACTCTGTGCTAAAAACATCACTGACACTACGACTTCTAATGAAGGTGGCGTCCCGCGGAAGCCCCTTGCCTCTGCGAGGCCGGGAGCTTGTCTGGATGGGGGTGTGAGGACAGAGGGAGAGGGAGGTTCTTACAGGGCTGGTGTGGAGGCTTCGGGTTATGGC
>CABFOQ010024535.1:0-19435 GCA_900660455.1 Gephyroberyx darwinii
CTTCCTGTCAAGGAAACGCCGCCGCAGGCCGTGTCCTAATTTGATGCTGCTAGGAAGTAGAGAGGGTTGAGTTCACGGCGTGTTCTGGGGATGGAAGTGTGTGTGTGTGTGTGTGTGTGTGTGTAAGCGAGAGCTCCGACTGCAGTACTCTGCAGCAGTGCAGAGATTATGGTTATCGTGTGTGTGTGTGTGTGTGTGTGTGTGTGTGTGTGTGTGTATGTGTGTGTGTGCGCGCTGGGGGCAGCATGTTCAGCAGTTTGCCTCAAGACGAGCATTAGCACTCTCCCATTTACACAGCGGCACTGAGTCACGGGAACAAAGCACTTGCTCTTCTAGTCAAACTCTCTCTCTCTCGCTCTTTTTCCATCTCTTCCATCTCTGTCGGAGTCACACCACTCTCCGAGAGAGCAAAACGCTACAAGTCCATGAATCACTCCAGCAGCAATCTATACAAGCGGGCAGAGGGAACTAACATTTCTTGTCTTACAGCACTTCCTCGGATAATGTGGGATATGAAAAGATGGCACACATCTCACTCTCATGTAATTGTTCATAAGTAGATTGAATCTGATCATTGGAGAGCAGCAAAAAGAAGCATTGATCCTAAGTGACAAATATGACTTGGTCTCTTTGGATTCTGATGCTCCAGAAGTAAACAGGTATAGAAAAGTACTTTGAGGACGTGGGTCATACTGTCACTACTCTTACCATGACCAGAGAGCGTAAACTGACACCACTTCTGTTTTAATAGTGCGTCATAGGAGGGTGCAGTGTTGGTGTTTGGCACAGAGTATGTTCAGTAGCATTCTCCCCTCCTCTCCTTTCATCTTTTCTTGTCTCGCCTCATCTTCCCTTCTCTCAGGTTACGACTGGGCCTGGAAAACACCTGGTCTTGTCTGTACCCACAGTCTGTGAGTGTATGTGTGAAAGTGAGACTGAGAGAGAGAAAGGGAGAGAGAAAGGGGTGGAGGCGTGTATCACAGTATGTAGCCAACCACTGCCCAGCTGTATTTTGTTCTGCAGTGTCTGACCAGCTGGATCAGCCCGTTCAGACCCAAGTCTCAGTGTGTGAGCCGGCCTGGACAGCCTGGCAAACAGGCCCTTGGTGATGATGGAGACGTATTACCCAGAGCCTCACACAGGGATGTAGGCAGGTGGAGGCAAGTGCTACGGTCTGCTGTGTGTGTGTGTGTGTGTGTGTAAAGTGTAAATGCTTTTGGCTTTGTGTGCTCCCCTGGGTAGGATCCTCATCCATTCCCACTCTCCTCTCCTCTCCTCTCCATTCAGTCTGTTCATAGCCTATGATGCTACCCCTCAACTCTCTCCCAGAGGTCTGCTCGGTGCCACCCTCAGATCAATTTGCTGTTGATTCACCAGATTCCTTGGCACAAGATCAATCTGGAGAAGACAGAACAAATCTGACCTCAAAGAGAGAGGAGGAGAGCGCGGCGCTGCTGCCGCAGCAGGAGTTTAAGGAAATGTTTAGCAATTTCAGTTTTCTTCTTAACAGAAAGGAGGCTTAATTACCCCTTCTTTGTAAATTCTTTGAGACACACACACAGACACGTTTGTACGCACACACACAGACTACAACTAACAGCAGGAGATTTCAAAATAGCAAGTTTGATTTACCACGATTTAAGGAGATGACAGGTTTTGGGTGGCCTGCGGCTCGATCGGGTGTCAAGGTGTCGTAGGAGCCGCAGTCCCTTTTGATGGATTGAGAAGGGAAACGCATCGAGTTACCGCGAAGACACCGCTCCACGTTGCCGCTGTGCTTTGAGAGCTGTAACACTGCACTCCCCAAGTGTTTATTATGCAGTGTTTATTATATTCTCTGTACCTTTGATACCTAAACTAGAGCTCTCTCAGATGAAAGTAGATGAGCGATGCTGGTGTTGTGAGTATAGAGTTCTGGGCGTGGTATACTGCAAGCCGGTGGTAAGACAAGCCTCAGGGGAGTATCGGGGGGAAACGCGTGAAATACTGTAGCAATTCAGTCTCCCGAGTCATCACACCCAAACACAGGCTCACATCACTCATAAAGGAAAGGGAAGGCTCTGTCTTCCTGCAGTGTTTCAGCTTCTGAGATACTGTGTGCAGCTCAAGCGTTACAGTAGATCTTGCGGTGGCTCCACAACCTGCTCGGGAATGCGGTTGTCAAAGCATATGCAGCTCTGCGCGGCGCGTGACGAGGTTTTAAGAGTCCCTTTGCAAGAGCTGATGATATGCACCGCACTTCCTGCTGAAATGCTGCACACCTCTCTTCAAACCAAACGCTCAGACACTCCTGACAGCCTTTTGGTTCGAACTCCTTCCATCCCTCGCAGCACCTCGGAGGAAGCTTCCAACTGAGCGAGACAAGCCACGCTCCACAAACTCCTCATCTTTGTAGTCCAGAGGGCTGGAACGATACAGCAGGGGAGGGGAGAGGGCGAGACTAGAGAAGAGAAGAGAAAGAGAGAGATTTGTGTTCAAGTTGGCCCTGATGCCAGCAGTCTTTCCTCTTTCACTGCCCGTCACGGCCCATTTCATGCCTCTAAAACCTCTGTAATCACTCCCTACATCAATAATGAGTATTTATTTGCAAGCATTTTTGTCTCAGAGTACATAGAGTTCATGCCCCCAAACCTTTGGTACAAGGTCAATCCTTCACAGTTTGGTTGCGGTACTGACAAGCTTCTACCCTCAACATGTTGGTGATTTATATTGCGAAAGGAGAGGGTGTCACTAGATTGTCACTTCAAGCCTGAAGGGATATTCCACCCTTGGATACTCTTACACTACTAAATCATCACTCTGCGGTGTTCAGCGCATTCCCGGAGTTATTTTGTGATGAAGTGTTGTAATTTACTTTGAACCCACTTTCCCTCAACCTGCCTCGTCTACATCTGCTTCAGTTAGTGATTGTGACTGTCGTCTCCCATGTTGTTTTTTGTGAACCCCCCAGAGAACAGGCATGAATCAAGGTTAGCTTGATTCTGTGGATACTCGTTTTTCCACAAACGTTAATGAGTATAACTGTGATTGCTGGAAGAGGAAGAACAATTTACAACGAATCAGCTCAAGTTCATATGGGAGGTATTGAAATTTCAATGTGTTTATATATAAGAAAAATATTTACTCATGTTGAAACTATTGGTTGTAAATTGTTCCTCTTCCAGTAATCACAATTATATTCCTCAGTATACTTGTTTGCTTTACAATATATTGAAGGTGAAAAAACAAATACCTACCAAATATCTAATATCAAGCTTTTTACGCTTTTTTACGTGTAGGTGGAGAGAGTAATAGCAGTAGAGCGGGATGTTACAACATGTCTTGCGGCTGCATTGCATTATGGTCTATTTAGGCTATTGTCAGTGGAGAAATTGGTGTCTCTGAACTGTCAGTGCAAAATGTTGAGTCTAGATAGAAGCCCTTGCTCATTGATTCTCAGGGACTGACACCACTGATGTTTTAGATAGCTCAACATATATCTCCTATTAAACTTCATTGTAGCTGCGCTGGAAATATCACCTACAGTCACCTACAGTTACCCACGGGTATAAGAACAACACACCACCAAACAACAAAATGGGCGCAGAAATGTAAGGAACAACACCAATAGCTGTTTTTAACAGTGGATTATTCCTTTAACTTACCTCAGTCTAAATGCATATACATTTCAAGACAGTGATTGGTTACTGCAGCCATGTTGAGGGGACCTTTGGTGAGTCTGCCTGTCATTGTGCAACTTTCTCCACCGAGGCCTAGCTCCCTCAGGCTACCGTGATTGGTTACAGCCACGGAAATAAGCTGAGCTGTCATTGGGGCCCGCTCATTGGCAGGCTTTTAGCACATCTCACACCAGTCTCATAGGAGCATGTTTTTAAAGTGTCAGTGTGTACTCAGATCCTCCTGTGTACGCACACGCGCACACACACACACTGTGGAGATGACAAATGCATGGATACAGAGGGAGAGAAGGAGAGAGTGTGTGAGGGAGAGGGAGGGAGAGTTATGTTAGGGAGAGTTAGTTATGCCAAAGTCAAAATCAATGTCAAGAAGCCCTCAGAGACTTGCTTCACTAGTCGCACATTATTATGAAAGATGCTCCAGTGACTCGTGTTTACTTCTGACACTCTGATTAGGTTTGACCTTTTCATTTGATGAAACGATGCAGAGATACAGCCTGGGAGCAGCAACCCCTCCACTAGGATGTTTTCTCTAGCTTTTGTAAACTGACCCATCCCAAAATGAGGAACGCTCTGTCTTTCCTCCTGGCTGGTTCGACATCACTTTGCGCTCCACTTTATGAATGATTGATAGCGGTGAGTGCCCCTTCTTCTGTGGCAGTTAGGTGAGTGTGTGTGTGTGTGGGGGTGGGGGGTGGGGGGCTAGTGATAGAGAGAGAGAAAGAAAGAGAGAGAGAATGTCAGACACATAATTCTACTCCAGTGCGGGGGTGAGACAGGGAACAGGGCCAGACGTGGGCCAGACTGGGGCGGGGACATGATAGCTTGCCTCTCTGATTAAAGAGATGCTTGTGTGTGTGCGCCCGTGTGTGTGTGTGTGTGTGTATTTGTGTGCACCTTGGCACTCAGACAGGCAGGAATGCGATGCGTGGATCGATGCCGGCCTTATATGGCCCTAATCAACCCAGTACATGCTCCCACAACAGGGAGACTGATCGTATGTTCCAATCCAGCCAATCAATCCCGGTCTTTATTCACCGCAGTGGGCTATTCATTTCAATCTGCATCTGAGTTGAATAACATTTTCATATTGATCCAGGACTGTTAGCATTATCCACTGTCTCTCCCATAATAGTCCCATGAATGGCACAATCAATTGCAGCAGTCAATGTGATAGGTCCGCTGGATGTGCTTTCTACAGGCACGTATTAAGTAAAGCTGCCAGTATGATGTGGGACTTTATTTACCACTTTAGCATTGCACACAGTATTTTTTAACATTTTTTTTTTTTGCAGAGGGAAAAGACATCGTAGACAGCGGCCTCTAACGTGCACAAAATTAGAACCTCCTCCCGAGGCACATCTGAGGCATCGACTTGAAATAATGTGCTCTGCATATATCGGCTTTCACGCAGCGCTTCCAAACACACACATGCAGATGATTATGCACGTGCAACACGGAGACATGCAGACGCAAATCTTCCTTTTCCTCTGTTTGTTTTCTCTCTCTGGCCCGCCCTCAACACATGCGTACTGCTGCACTGTAATGGAGTGCTTTGCTGCTACTACTACTACTACTGCTGCTCTCCTCTCTGCACAATCCCCTCATATTAAATAATGCAGCTGGCCATTGTGCAGAAGCAGCCTCTCTCTCTCTCTCTCTCTCTCTCTCTCTCTCTCTGTCTCTCACTTAGCACCCCATATCAGCAGATTCCGCTTGCTCTGCTTTCTTACAGAGTAACTATATCCAATTCAGCAATTACTACTACTACTACAATCAGCCCGTTTACAGAGCAGGGGCATTAGATGTTTGTTTTCAGCTGTCACGCACCTGCAAGAACGTGTATTGGGGAGTTGCTATCTTGCACAATTGGCTTTGCTCAAGTGTATAATTGCTGTAATATACCGTTACAGAGACAGAAAACAGGCTTAAAGCCCACGGCTCATCTCTGTTAAAGATTAATGTCATTTATTTATTCCTGCTTCCTATTGATGACTCTCTTGAATCTAGATGTAGCGTAGAACAGCTATGGATAATGTTAATCATTGATAAAGTGCTTACTGATTCCCTAACCGAGGCCCTCATTACCCACATGCCGATGGCTGTTTGGGCTGATGGAACCGACACTAATATTGTTAATTGTTAATATTGTTATTGATCAGTTAATTATCAGTGTCTGACCGCCAAAAGTAATAGAAAGAATCTTCAAATAGATTCTCAGATAATATACCCCCAAATACACATGTAGACACAAACACACACACACTAATACACTATAACCCCCTTTCACATACACACATTCATATGTTTACTGAGACCATTATTCCCTTTTAAACCTGTAGCACACCAATCAATGGCTTCAACCTCGTTTGTTCCGTATAAACAGTGTAAACAGCCTAAAGGAGGTTGGGCCGTCTCAGAGGGATCAGCCATGGATAGTTTCTGTTTGATCATCATGTTTAGGGGAATACCGTCCAATTAGCTTGGCACAAGGAGAGAAAACGATAACTTGCGTAGGTGGGAAAATATATGTTAGTCATCTATGTTAACTCTTTGTGGTGTGCTGGAGTGCTGAGATTTATCACAGCGCGATGCAGCCCTAGAATATTACATGATAATAAATTTGATGCTTTATTAATCCTCATTGGAGTAAATTGTCAGATGGTCAGCTACTGAAAAGCAGCCTTAGCAGCCTGGTAGGGATTCAATGTCTTGCTCAAGGACTCTTGCTGGCTGGCGCAGGGGGTTGATAGGGTTAATTGTAAGGAAAGAAACACACTGCTGCTCGGAGCTTATGGTGTAATCAAAGTTTTAGAGAGTCTTCTGATTGTATCCTGCCAGGCTGCTTCCATCTCCCAATGTCCTTCTACCATTTTGTGTGTGTGTGTGTGTGTGGGTTCAGATAAGCGTGTGTGGGAGTGTTGGGGTTCTCTCCGGACATGACACACACACTCACACACACACACACAAGCACACACACAGATTGAAGTCCCTCTGTTTTGTCTTGACAGGATGATGAAGTGGTGCTCCAGTGTGTGGCCTGCATCCAGAAGGAGAATCGCAAGTTCTGCCTGACCGCGGAGGGACTCGGCAATCGGCTGTGTTACCTGGAGCCCACATCAGAGGCGAAGGTAGGCCCAGTAACTCCATTGTTGCACATGTGCTTTCATTTGATCTGAGCTGTTTATTGGAACAAAGAGATGCATATTAGTGGCATTTCCGTTCAGCTCTTTGAACAACAACAACAAACGTCATCTACTCCATTTAACCCGAGCAGTTTCACACACACACACACACATATATAATCAACAAACTTCACATGAGGCATATATTTTAGAAAAGTGAATGCGGGGATGCTTCCCCCCAGAGAAGAGCTCCATGGAAACCAAATATCCCTTCACTTCATCCTCGTTATTGTCCACCAAACAGAGTCAGTGAGGATACCCAGAGATGCACAGAAAAGCAGCCCGGCACATCATCAAAAGCACAAACAAAGCATCACATCCACCGCAGTCTCCTTGATGAGCCTATCTGTCGAGAGTTCAGGGACGACAGCGAATCTCTGCAGGCCCGCCGTCAGATAATAATTCCCAGAAATGACGCCCCTGGTCTTCTTTGATGGATCGTTTCATAAACAGTTTGCCCCGTTGTTGGCTATAATTGCCTACAGCTTTAATACAGCTGGGCAGCTCTGTTGGTGCTGACGCATTTTGCTGGTTTGTGCAACTAAGTGCAAAGTTTTTATGATGACGGATGAGTTAAAGTTGCGCAACCTTTTTTCCATTAATGTTATTGTACAAAAAAACCAGTTGTTAGGCAGACATGTTGCAAATATCCAACTGATTGGCTGAATCATAGCAATCCCAAGCTATACCCGGCTTCATTGTTCCGTGTTGCCCTGTTGCTAACCTGGCATTACTGTTTTCCCATAGCGGAGGCTGTTGACAACGAGGCCTAATTGGCTTTTTCCGCATTGATTGTTCTTTTAATCATAATCCATTAGCATCGTCTGCGTTTAATTTCACTGCAGCTAGGATGCCAAGCACATGCATTCAACACAGCCCAACGCAGAGGGAAGGTGGGCATGTGTGACAGACCTAAATACTTACATAGAGAGAGGGAGTGAGATGAAGAGATGACGAGCCTGGGAGAAGGGGGGAAGATGTAGATTAAGAGTGTGTTAGTGCGTGTGAGCAGAGAGCCGTGTACTCTCAACATTTAATATCTTCTCTTCTTTCAACCCTCGCTCCTGCCCTCCTCTGGCTCTCACCGAGGGGGGGAGGGAGATGCAGTGGGAGGCGAAGCTTCCACCCCACACTGTATGGTAATTATACCTGACAGGTGTGATGGATGCTCTCCCCGTCTGTCACTTTGTCTTCATTGCCTGCCGTTTTTATGAAAAGGCATCACTCCCCCTAGGGATCAGCGACGGAGAGGTGAAAAACCCAAGATGGCAATTTAGGAGTGGGCTTGGAGGATTGACTGGGATGCCCCCTTTCATTGGTGAGCTAGTCTAGTAGTGGAGCACAGAACCAGGAAGACAGGAGGACGTTAATTTAAACTGTGCACAGTTTAAATGGCAACATCAATCAGCCAATGAGCAGCTGGTTGATTGTGATATACGACCAGTGGCTCTCGCCTGTCAGCGACTCTATACGACCACTCGAAAGCATAAAACTCACCCCATAATGTCTGTGATGTTGTGTCTGTTTTTGTGTGTATGTGAATCAAGAAAGTATTTATGCTAGCACCGTCCTATTGGTTCTTTTTTTACCCCTCTTCAATTAACCGGTATAGCGATTCCTCCAATCGCACAGGAGTGGCAAGTTACAAGGTCATCTCCTCAGGGTAATCAGCTTTTTGACCTTCTCCCTAGGGAGAGATGATCCATCCTAGCCCACCACCTAGCTATCCTCCCCTCCTCAGTCACACACACATAAACAGATAATAAACAGCTGTCTCCCTGCTATGACCTGTCAGACTGAGGACACCCAGGCAGGGCTGGACACCCATCAGCCCCTCTAGCTCTTCTAGCCCTTCTCATTACAAGCCCAGTCTTCAGCGCTTTCGCGGGGCAGCTCCCTCCCCACCTACTGGTACAGCCTCGTGCCTGGGGAGGGCAAAGGACATGTGGTGGGATTCCTGCCCACTAGACCCTGTATTACTTTTTCTCCCCAGTGACATGCCTGGAGAGAAGGCAGGTGCAGAGGCATTGCTGACCCAAACAGCACGCTGCAGAGCTGATACATTGCGTACAGATTGAGTGAGAAGGATGTGTGTGTTTCTAAATTTGAAATATGTGTGTATTTTTGTGTGTGTGTGGGTGTGGTTGTTTTTTGAGCGCATGCCTGAACAGAAAGTGCTGAAATGAGACATCTGGTATGAAAAGAAATCAATATCTTACTCCCAAAATAAAACAAGTCATTAAAGCAGATGTCGAAATTAAGTTGTTTTGGCGTCTGGCAGTGTGGGAGTACTCTGCAGCTGGCCCGCGAGACTATCTGGAAAGAGATTCTTGGGTTCCAGTGCTCTGGCATGTGTCGCTCCAAATCAAGTCATCTCTGTTTGTTTTTGCTGAAGCGTTTCCACTGTCCCGCCTGGAGCATCTATGCTTCAACATAAGTTCATTTGAACAATTATTAATAATAATTAACCATAGCTGCGCATTGGAAGCGCCGTTCATTTTAATCCTGCTGACCTCAAATGTGAATCAGTGTCACTTTAACCCGAAATTAGGCTGTCTGAAGTTGGCGATTGAGGTTAGATTTACCTGTGTGAATGAACCAGTTCAGGGGAAGTTGAGATGCTCAGTAAGGAGGCCAAGGAGTGTGTTTAGGTTGGCGTCATTTATCTTGCAGCCATACCCCACAATATCTCCGTCCCTGCTTGCCTCATTCTGTCAGCAAACTGCCCCCGTCCTCCTCTGTCCCATCCGGTCCTGCCCTGGTTTGCGATCAGATTTGGTGTTTTCTACATTTTTCTAATAGGACGCCATCCTAGACCTGGCTTACCGGAGAGCTGAAATGGCGCAGGCTGACCTGAGAGAACTTAATCTACATTTAAAGCACCTTTTAATGAATATCATCAACTCTGTTAAGGTGAACCCGGTTTAAGTGTGCTAAAATTGCAGCAGTCAGCACACATTTTATGGACGGGCGTCTAATCAGAATATCCTGCTAGATTCAGCGAGCAGTTCCCATTTTTCTTGGTTATCTGTGGATGTTTTTGCTTACGTGGCAAATAATACTTTACCAGCCGAATCTAAAATCAATATAGTTGGAAGAGAAGTTGCTGTGGTGATCATTTCACTACCGGTGCTTTGGTCAGGGAAGGGACACATACATAGATGGGATGCTGCAGCGGTATTGTCTACTGAGGCAGCTGCTTTAATAACAGTGGTCATGTTGGAATCATTAAGTTGAGGTCGATGAGCAGCTACGTGCTGTAGATGATGGTTCGTTTGCCCTTTTAATCTGTGGATAGAAACAACATTCAGGTGTGGTTCTCAGTCACTCATCCATCTGAACGTTAAAGGAGAACTGACTAAAAAAAATAAGCTAACAAGCATCTCTCTTGATTGCCTATAAGCTGAAAAGTTGAGTGGAGGGGGCAGAGAGAAGCAGGGCAATCACTCATTGTTTTAGAGGAGCCATAAAAAAGACTAATGGCTGGAGGCTTTCTCCGTCAAACGAGATTGATTGCAGCGGTGTACTACTCCACCGGTGAATATTTTTATCTAAAAACACAAAACCAAAAACCTTATTTTAGCTCTCTGCTGTATGGAGAGTGAATACAACCCAGATGTGTGTCCTTCTGCAGGCGTTATTCTAATGTTATTCTTTATATTGTATTTACTTTGCACCCCGTCAAGCTGCATATGTTATATGACTTTTATTGCCATCCCACCGTACCAGCTATGTCAGTGAGAGCCATTTAAAGCTGCTCTCGGCAATTTAACATTTTGGTGACCCCAAATGGCAGCGGGAGAGAACCGTTAAAAGGATTTTATTACCCACGAAACGTGTAACATTCCTTGGACCTACATTTCTTCTTCTTCTTCTTCGTTGCAGCCATCATCGTTGAGTCTAACTCACTGCTATTTAGGAGAAACCTTTGTAGTTCCCTTTCTATTTTTGATTTGTTACTTCCTGTGCTGGTGAGAAGATTTCCCACCAGTGACCCTACCTGACCGTCATCTTAAAATAGTTTGAGAAAATAGGGTGAATATATGGTGTCTCTATTAAGGGGATGGGACACTCTTTAGCCTGATAGGTGTATTTTTACATCCTGTTGAAATGTTCATCTGTGGTGGTTTTCTAAGCCGAGGCCTACTTTCTCTCGTTGCAGTATGTTCCTCCAGACCTGTGCATCTGTAACTTTGTGCTGGAGCAGTCTCTGTCAGTGCGGGCCCTGCAGGAGATGCTGGCTAAGAGCGGACAGAACAGTGAAGGGGTGAGTGATGCTACATACACACACACATACACACACAGACACTATAAGGCAGAAAGACTGAAGAGTAAGTGAGAGAGAGGGAGTGAGATCGATCAAATACTCACTCTGACAAACCACAGTTCAACTTCATAAGCCATCCCTGCGTCATGTATGCCATCCTACTCCTTCTAGGCGTCCAGCGTCAAAGAGGAGGGTTGTGAAACTGTTTATTGTAACGAATGCAGTCGGCTGAGTTAAATGTTCCAACTTGTTTAGTCCCTATAAAGAGATTAATGGGTGAAATAGGCCCATTACGATGGCCTCGGGACCCTGGCTGCAGAGAGGTCTGGGCCTCAATGAATAGTAATGCGGATGAAGGGAACGCTCTGGCATTGCTGCAGCTTTTCTCAAGTGCCTTGTGCTCTTTTGCCCATTTGATTAACACCAAGGCTTAAAGGAAAAACAACATGCTCCATAGTTTCCTCTGTAAAATAAGCATCAGAAATATCTAAAAGAAAAGAGAGACCTTGACTTATAATGCTAAGAATTAATTTTGAGCGAGCCCTTGAGGCATTTTGTTAAAGAATTGCCAACATAATGAACGTAATAGGATGATAGGAGTGAATTCATAGAGGGAACGTGTATATCTAATAATTCACATTTGGTTGGATTTCTAATTAGCAGTGTTCTCATTCATCACTGTAATCTCTGTTCCTGTGGTTGTTTCAATTGTCTGTGTTTCCTTTGCTTTCCCATTGCTGTAACAGTAATCCTTCTTAATTTTATCTTCTATTTCCTGTGTATAATCTCCATGTTCCTCATGTTAGAAACGCGGCCCGGATCGATGGGTATGTTCACTACTCATACCATTCACCTCTCACCCCTAATGCATGATATAGTAGACTTAGTCACAATAGCAATTTGCTCTCCTTCAGCTTATCCACGATAACACATTCCCATTCAAAAGATCTCCTTATATTAGAGGTACCATAGACGTTCCACTGAATGCCAACTGTTACAAATAGTGGTTTATGCAAACACCAGAGCTTTGCTGTGGAAATGACTAATGGTCTTATGGATTTATTGTGTACAATGAGTGAGCAGATTGTGTCAGCGCTCTTACCGACCTGACAGAGACAAATAGAGCTTAGTATAGACTTCCCATTAAGGTTCTCCATACACAACAGTTACGCTCTCACTTCCCACAGCTGAAGAAGTGGTGCAGCACCAATGCTGGATTAGCGTCAGATTAACATTAGTCTTGTCCCCAGGGGATTCAGATGAATGTTCATTGCGGTATCATTTGTTTTATGCTCACTTGTCCTGCACAACCCCCATAAGATGAGCTCTCATTTGTCACAATATCTTGTTTCACTCATATTGGCTAGATGCTATGAGACACCGTGTGATGATGCAAATAGCTCAAAGTCTGGGAAGCTTTATTTATTAATTTTCAGTGATTATAATGATCAGAAAAAAATATTTCCCAATTATGATTTAGTCATGAAAGCTCTCAGCCTGGCCTTGAGAATCTTTTCAGCTTTTGCAAGCTCTCCCTTTAATGCGACACAGCTAATGATGGTGAGAATTTCCATAAATCCTGAGTTGTTGAGGTTCATATTCATTGACTTGACTTGTGAGATAAATGGACTTGTCAGGGCCGGAGCTTTGCAGCCACACTGGACTCCCACTGCAGCAGAATGACGAAGTCAAGTCCATTGGTTCCACTATCGCTGTGGGGATTGTAACAGCTAACTGGCAGGGAATTATGGGCAGCAGCAGAGAAAAGCAGGGTGCTCAAAATATTAAATGCTAAATTAAACCTCAAAGAGACGTATTTAACTGCTGGTCCACCCTCACCCATCTTGCATCAGCACCTTTTTAGAGCATAAGTCTCCATAACATCAAGTTTAATGTTGTAGGTTTTCATACTTTATGTAAGACTTGTTGTGAATTTTCTGCATCTCTTTGCTATTGTGTTTTATTAAGAAACCATACCTAACTATGTGTCTTTGTAGCAAATGCTGCAGAGAGGCTGGTTGAGTGGCCATTTAAACTGTGTTACCTCAGTCTATTCTCTCCCCTCACGTTTATCTGTTTCCAATACCTTCTACCTATTCATCATTCTTCGCCTGCGCTGAAATGTCACTGGAGGAAGCACCATTAAAGGGGAAATGGAGGTTGAATATGTCTCGGCTGAGGCTCTGAAATCAATATGTCTTTGAACAGATGGGCTTATCAATAGACAGTGGCTGGAACAAATCGGTAATTTCAGGCTGTATAGCAAGAAGGCATTGAGACACAAAGGGGATCTTTGAGGACCTGGAAAAACAACACAATTACAGCCACCGGAAATGCCAACTTCCATTTAGCTCAATAACCACCAGTGATCCCATATCTAACTCCGTGTGAAGTCGCCGTACCTTGTCAAAAATGCATTACAGCTCTGATGATCTTGAACTGTTTCATTTGTTGACATTGCATGAGATCAAGTCAAAAGGACAAATGATGAGAGTCTGTCAGTTAAAGGGACAGGGCTGACTTGAAGACCTCTGGCACACCAGGACACATGCTCAGTGGTATTTCTGTGCTGCTGCCATCACTACCACCTCCTCCTCTCTGTGCTTGGCGCCAGCTTGTGGCGGTTCCCAGCCCCCTTACTGAGAGAAACCACAACGATGTGGCCACACAGACATATACATGTACACATTGTCTGCCGCAGGGCTCACACAACAGGAGGTTATGTCCTGCTAAAGGTCATGTATCTTCAATTGATGTCAGGATGTCACTTGTGGTCAACAGCTGGATGTGAGCTAGATAGGTTGTTCCTCCTCTTATACCACTTTGATTCAATAGCATTTTCCTTTATGGTCCACTGGGCCAATAGTTATACAGTTTTGCTCATTTCAATTGTTCAAGATAATACTACTACTACTACTGCTAATAATAATAATAATAACTTAATTTGTATAGCACTTTCCTAAAAACATACATACAATGAAACAGTGAAGTAAAGGTAACACAATTACATAAGATAAGAATTAGATAAAAGTATGAAAACTTAGAGATACAAATAAAATGTTAAAAGTTTGTGAACCCTACAGGGGGTGGTCATTATTTCATATATTATATAAGAATAACCTTATAAAATCCTTATATACACCTCAAGTCTTAATGAAGATATCCAAAATAAAGAACATGCACAAATAATTCTGACATACTTTAATTGTTTATTTAACAAAACTGGTTTATTTAACAAAAACTCATCCCTGTGTGCAAAAAAATATGTGAACTCCTTCAATCAGTAACTTGTGGCTCCTCCTTTAGCAGTGATGACTAAATGTCTCCTTTAGCCACTGATCAGTATCTGGTATCTTCCCCATTCCTCCTTACAGAACTCAGCCGCTTCAGGTCCTGCCACAGCATCTCAATTCTATTTAGATCAGGACTTTGACTTGGCCAATGCATAACACTAAACTTCTTCTTTCTGAGCCATTCTTTGGTAGATTTCCTTGAATGCTTGGGATCATCACTTTGTTGGAACTACCACTTTCGGCCCAGCTTTAGCTCTCAGACTGAAGGCCTGGTGTTCTGTTCAAGAATTTTCTGGTATCCCTCAGAATCATATTTCCCTGTCAGCTCGACCAAGACCAGAGGTCATTTAGATTTGGCTTCTTTTAGCTGGAGACAATTTTGGGAAATCCAGCACTTGATGGTTCTGAGGCAGTTTCTGAGAGTGTCAAAGCAATTAGGGTCATTATGTCTTAAGGGTAGATATAACTGTGTGTCATCAGTAATGAAAGGAGACACTATGCTTACGAATGATATGACCAAATGGGAGCATGTAGAGGGAAATGAGGATGGGGCCAAGAATTGAGCCCTGCGGAACCCCACAGGTGATATCTGCTATAGCTGACAATGAGTTGCCTATTGTGCCTATTGAAAAAGTAGGATCCACTGTTCAAGTTGGTCAATTAAAGTTGTATGAGGTCAAGAATTATAGCATTCTCCTTCATCCTCTGTTTAAAGGGAGTTCATAGGCTGCTTTAAGAAGGGCTTTTGCTGTGCTGTGTTAATGCTCTAAATCCTGATTGGAAATTTTCAGTGGTGTTATTATTGTCCAAGTAAGGTATTAATTGGGTAAAAGAAATGGCCAGAGAACTGTGGATAATAGATAAAATGCTAGGAAATGCAGTGTCAAAGATGCTAGAAATTTTGTAGGAATAGCTGAAGGGCAAGTAGAGCACCTCATATAAGAGACAATACCATAAAACAATAGAGAAATAGATTTGAAATTATTTAAAACAGCTGATGTTCTGATACAACAGATAAGGGGAAATTGAACATTTTGCATTTTGTAAAACTCTGACTCTGAACAGAACCCTAGAGTTTTGACAATATTTGGATATAAGGTGACAGAAGAATTCCTCAACCATTTTCTGATATGTAAACATTTGATTTTTTAAAATATGTATAATTTATTTGCCTGCCATTTACATTCAGCTTTTCTGCAATCATTAAGCCACGGCAGAGCTCGTGGTTTTGATCTCTTATCTTTGAGAGAAGCAACCCAGTCAACAATGGCCAAACATGTTAAAATGAGTGACTAGCCCCTCAGTGTGATTCTAGGATGCCATAAAAGTAATATCACTGGGAGTTGCTATTAAGGCCTCAGAGAATACAACATTTATAGAATATTTGCTTATTTCTAACCAGCTGCCACAATTCCCACAATTTCCCTCATTGTTCTACATCTGTATAACCCAGTATACTGCCCAGCCTTGTGATAGCGAAGTGGATCTCTCCACTCAGTTTATTGGTTGTGGAGATTGCAGCTGAATATGCCTCTCTGCATTAAGCTCAGTGCCTCAGCCAGCATATAGCACCAGCCAGTGGCACATAAGTAGCCTGGCAGCCACTGCTGCAGTCTGCACAACACAACAGCATCAAATCACAGGCCAGCTATTGTCCCAGCAGCTAAGAGAGAAGACGGGGGGGTGTATAGCAGGATGGATTTAAGAAACACTGGCAAGCCTCAATGCGTCTCACAGATAAGATTATCATTTTGAAAAATCTACAGGATGGCACCAGCTTGTATGAACTGAAAGTCTTAAGTGCAAATCATAATTGTCCTGCAGAAAGCTTGTACAGTTTTGCATGACATTTTTTGTGATTAAAACTGACAGCTGACATTATTTCTCACATGTAGAAAATATTTCATGACCCCAGGGGAAAGCCAATAATAATACATTGTAAAGTCTAAAAATTCAACTTGGTTTTCTCTGCTCTTCTCAAAAAGTTGACTTTTTGGTGATATAATGTGTCCCCAGGACTTTGATAATATGCACTAATCAATAGAAAAGGCAGCAACAGACAGGAAGACAGGCAGAAAGTCAGCAGAGAGCCACAGTTCTTTCTAAATATATGCCACTCTTTCTTACCTTAATGCTTCCTAGAGGCTCATAAGGAAGGTGAGTAACACAGGGTTGCCTGCCGAACAAAATCGACAACAAAAAGATGCAACTCTGCAAGCGTATCCTGTCACTCTTGTTTATCCCCTTTTCATCTCTGCCAGTAGAGATATCATTTGTTACCCGCCTGCATCCCAAACCCATAAGCAGTGGAATCTTTCCTCGCTAATGTTGACATAGCATTGGAGACAGAGTGGTTGCGCATCATTCCCACATTCCTTTGCCTGGAGTGCTGGAAAGATGATCCCGTATCCTGTTCGCTCATGGATACAGGAGCAAGATATCTCCTACGGCAAGTCAGATTGCATGTCTTCATTGGGTTCAGCAGATGGGGTGGCAAACCCTCCCTAAGAGATACGTGCCCCCAGCTTAAGGTCCTCATCGTGGGCCAGAAGGTCCTGGGTGAGGTCAACATTCAGTGCCAGAGGTCTGGTGTAGATGTACGCTGTTGGAGGGAGACCGCTGGGGCTGTTCTGTCAGGAGGTGGAGCTGTCATGTAACTATGTGTTTGTGTGTGTTTTTGTGTATGTGTGTTGTCGTCTCTGTAGGCAGCGCAGGGCGGCGGACACAGGACTCTGCTGTATGGACACGCCATCCTCCTGCGGCATTCCTTCAGCTCTATGGTGAGAGAATATGCTAAAACATACTCAGTCACCATTAACAGCACCATCATTAAATTCAAACAATATTACCGCTGTTGTAGAGTTTAAGTTTCACTAGAAGTTTGTAGACAGTTTGCACGTACAGCGACATGTGAGCCAGGCGTTGGGTTCACCTGCAGAACGCTGTGTGACAGCTCTCTCTCTCGTCTGGTTTGATGTGCATGTTGGCCACAGTACCTGACCTGCTTGAAGACATCGAGGTCACAGACAGATAAGCTGTCCTTTGATGTCGGCCTGCAGGAGGATTCAACAGGTAAAAGAAAAACCTCCAAACTGCCTGCTCTGTCTCCCTCGGTCTGTCTCAATCTGCTCCTATAACTCTCTGCTTCTCTCCCTCTCCTCTCCTCTACTTTCTGAAAGCCTCCCCCTCCTCCTTTCACCTGACTTCCTCATGACTGAATTTCAGTGTGTGCCTTTGCAACATCTCTGTTAATATTCCCCGCGGAGCGCTGTAGACATACAATGCGGTTCTTCTGTCAGCGGTGATTACATCTTTCCAGAGCACTTGGTAGTTTTGTTGTTCCATCCTGATGCCTGGGCCCACTTCTCATCTGCATTATTATCCATTTCATAACCATGCAAAAGATGAGCAGCCACTCCAGCAGGACTTGGAAGGCTTGTTGCTATGGTGCCTCCAAGTGTGTGTTTAAGTGTTTGTGTGCGAGTGGTTTTGTGTAATTGTGTGTGTGTGTTTTCCAATTTCTGCTTATTGTCCCCTAATTATGTAATAAGTAATTACAGGTGACATTTGGGTGACTCCCAAGAATGGACTGCAATCACAATCTTCCTTTTTTAGAATATATGTTTATTTGTGTGTGTGTGTGTACGTATCACTGTAGGTGAGGCCTGTTGGTGGACTATCCACCCTGCCTCCAAGCAGAGATCTGAAGGAGAGAAAGTGCGCATCGGCGATGACCTTATCCTCGTCAGTGTCTCCTCAGAGCGATACCTTGTAAGTTTGTCATTGATATTGTTTGCCGTTTAGTCCTTGACTTGTACAGCTTGCCGGTGTTGTAAAATTTGATATATCAGAGAGAAGTTGTAGGCTCCAGGATGATAACAGAAGCTGTGTGTGCGTGTGTGTGTGTGTGTGTGTGTGTGTGTGTGTGCTCACATAATATAAAAATCTGAATAGGAGAACATCAGCTCTGCTTCCCTGATGTGACAGAATTTCAGATTATCCCAATCCTGTTAGTCTAAACTACACTCTACCCACGACCTCTCCCCAGCAGGAGGCTTAAAACCAGCTGGAAGTGAAAAGCAATAGCTTTCCTGTCTAGATGACTGCAAGATTTCAAATTATTACATTAAGCAAAAATAGATCTACACTGGCAATGAAGGATACTTTAACACTTGGCTACTGGGGGGTATTGAACTTGTGACCTTTCAGTAATGGGACGGTCTCTTGATAGCAGCCATAACTTAGCACCATAGCACCACTATCCTACCAGCCTTGCAGCTCCTCTGTGCTATTTTCTCTGCTTTGACCTGAAGCCTGTGGTATGTTAGCTCTGGGAAACATGTCCCCGGTGATGCATGGAGCCAGTGACAGCAGCCAGGCTGTGTTCACGGCCCCATGGTGGCCTGGGCACGGCCAGATGACCGCTATCGCCTTACTGCCACCAATGTCAATCTAGTAGCCTGTCTCTGCTGTCACCTACGTGATAGTATGCAGGGACATGCAGCACCTAAGGGTAGCAGAGGGACTATGGGGGTTGGGGTTGGCTACGGTGACCAGATTTTGGCCCATATAGAGTTTTACACACAGACACTGAAAACACACGCACATACTTGTACACACATACCCACACACACACACACACACACGCGCGCACACATACACACACACAGAGCACCACATCCCTCCAGACAGTGTTAGTCCCCGAGCACTCATGGCATCTGTCAGTCAGTTTTACGGTGCCTTCAGCGCTCCATGATAAACAACAATTCTCTTCTGCATCGTTGACTAGGGAGGATTTCAAACTTTAGCTGAACCCAGGCTGAAAAACCAACATTCGAGATCATTTTTGACAGTGTTTCAGCCTCCGTCATTTGAATGCCACATTTACACTAAACATTTATTTCTATTAGAACCCACATTTTCTGATAAAAATGTTTGCAATCCAATTTTTGGGGGAATATTGTCCAGACTCATCTAACACAATTTTCCTCTTTACTCAGCTACTAGCCTACA
>CABFOQ010024536.1:0-17321 GCA_900660455.1 Gephyroberyx darwinii
TTCTTCCACCAAATACTTCACAAGATGTCACTGACATTATTTAAAGTGATTACATTTAGCAGAAGTGAATGTCATGGAGCAACACAATTACTCTCATGGCAAATTTAGCCCTTTTGACAATCTCCCCTACAGGTTACCCCCCCAAACCCTACCCCCATCACTACACACATACACCCATCCACCACCTCTGGATCCTTTTTGCACACAGACAAACACAAAATGTCCTGTCATCCATACCACGAAAGCCATACATCTGAAAACAAAGGAAATGCTGGCTTATGTTTCAACCCAAGAGGAAACATTTCCTATCAGGCAGGTTCATTTCAATAAATAATACGAGGACACATGCTACTGGCTCTATCATCGTATGTTTACGGCACATCAACACTTTCAGCATCATGATAATAATACACAGCCACAGCAGTAAAAATAGTAGCCTTCATTTTTAAATGTTACTTTGTGCCTGACTGTGTATTTATCTGTATTTTAAAACATTGCTATTGCATGATGGTTTATGTACAAATCTTACAGATACCTTAAACAACTTAATACAGCTAGACATAATTATTGTGTTTGGGTTAAAAAATTCTAAACAATCTTTTAAAATGCATGAAAAAAAATATTTACTCAGTATACGTCAATGATCATGATGTAAGTAATTGCATTCTTGGAACACTAATAAGAAAATCTGTTTGATGCACAATATGAAGAATGTAATTTTCAATATAGAAAATCTATCTGAGGCACATGCACACACTCACATTAATTCTCACTTACATTTATTTTCACACACACATACACACACATGCACATGCACACACACACACACAAATAATTGAGATTTTTCACACAAGGACATGCAGAGCCTGAAGCCAGTGCTTAATTGCACGAGCTATCATTACACGGAAAATCAACAATTTTAAAAATACACCGAACACCTTTCATCTTCACCCTCCTCTAATCGCACCAGTAAGAGCCGTCTGGAAGGGAGTTTGATGTAGTCAAACTATCTAAACAGCGCCAGCGGGTGCCTCACAATCAGCACCACTGATGCAGATACTTTTGGACACAGCAGAGTGCTGCAATGCTGCCTCACACTGTTGCCATCCTCTCACCATCTCATCTCCAATGGGGAATCAGATGTGACCCATGTGCCATGTTTGCCTGTTTTGCCCATGGTGAGCAACAGACAAATGAACCAGAATCTCAGACCGTTCCCTACTGCGCTAGTCTCTACTCTTTTTTTTTTAAAAAGTCATTTGAAGATTGGTGTCATAGTCAAACTGTTACTAGTCTGTCTTTGTGTAACAGTAAGGATGCACTTGTCTCCTCCTTCCCAACTGAAGTGCTGGCCTCAGCCCTTAGGGAAATGATATAATGAGGATCTCTATGCCTACTCTCTGTCTCATTTCAATTGTAAACGCTACGCACACCCTGCTCTTTGGATCAGTGATGGTTGCATTATGGGCCATGCTTGGAATATGACAGTCCATCATGTCCACACAATGTGCCACTTCACTTTTCACTGCTCTCTCTTTCAGTCTATTTGACTTGGCGTCTATGTATTTGTCTTATTGTTCTACTTTGAGGGAGTTTATAATTTATTAATCATTGATTGCTGGTGTATCACATAGTTTCTTCTTTGATTTCTTTAACTCAACATTCTATACACCATGAAACCAAAATGCAGGCATGTGTGCCCGATATAATGTGCTCATAATTTGTGCTCATAATTTAACCGTTAATAGTCTCATTGTGTTAATGAATATTAACATAAGCCAAGCTACTAGTGCCAAAAGCAGCAGCCCAGTTGTAACCTATTTAGAAATAGCTTTGGACAAGAGCTAGGCCTGACGCATTCTACAGCAATTAGCAGAAACAAGGTTAGCGAATGAATGACAAGATAGGTTAAAGGTCAAGTCACATTTGAGGCAAGGAACGGCGGCAAACTCCCAATTTACACACACCGGCCCAACCTCTTAGCCTTAATATTGACAAATGCATAACAGCAGTGTCAAGTGCTCAAGGGTGATCTACTTTTTTCCTGATGTGGGGCTCCCTTGAGTACGGTGCAGAAACATATTCTCTTCAAACAATCCCAATGACAGCCAAATAGCCTGCTTGTCGCTTGTAAAAAACCTTCTAATGATGCGTGTCGAGGGAGCGCCCTGCCTTCTTGTAGCAGACGACTCCCCTGTGTACGAGGAAAGCAGAGGGAAAAATAATCATGTTTCCCAAATCATTCTTCCTCATGAAACCCAACGACACCAGCGCATCCAAACAAACCTCTCCTCCTCTCAGGATTTCTAACACTTCTTTCTTCCTGTTTTTCTGATCCGCAGAGTCAACATTCATTACAATAACCATTAAATTTCCATTTTCTAACACTTTCTCCTACGATGCGTTGACTTGAATATCTGTTGGAAAAAAATTGGACATGATAGGTACATGAGCGGAAGCAGAGAGGCCTTCCTCCTGCTATTGCATCAATGTACCACAGTAGCGACTGCATACGTTTTGGATTCCCCCATCACTCAGGCATTTCATATTATAATTAGAACAAAAATGATAACACATTGGATGTTTGGTTTCTGGGGCTTAATATTTTCTTGGTGAAATATTTGGGAAAGAAATAACACAAAATCACAAACATGTACTAATAGGGTGTCTTGTTAAACACTGCACTCTCTGCCACCAGCAAACTGCATCATTTGAATCAAATAAATGCTACCAACTAATCGTGGATATGAGTATTACCACCACATTATTAACTTCATTCATTTTATTTATTCAGGGAACATTATTTTATGATCTAATTTTCATGAAATGTAACTGCCGCTATATCTACATCCCATTTTGTTATGCACCCAAACTAACCCCAATTGAGATAATGAGTATGTAGCATGATGGCTGTTTTAAGCAGCCTGGAATTTTATAAAACAATAATTTACCAAGCAATGGACCAGCTAATAAGATCATTAGAGAAGCAACAGAATAGTATCTTGTTCTTGAGGGACCAGGATAGTTCATTGTCAGATCACACAGCCTCTATTAAAAACATATCTTTTTCATGTTCAGTGAACAGATGACAGGGCAGCCAATGAGAGAGCAGGAGGCATCGTGTCTTAATGCCAAGAAAGTGGGAGTGCTAACGGGCCCTGATTAGCTCCGTTTATCTCTAATTAATTACCTTTACCTAATTAGATGCTCTGTTTCGGCTAGACGTGGAGTCAAGTAGACTAGATTATTAGTGTGCTCATCGGGCCTTTATAAAGGGCTGAAATTAATGTTACGTGCAAAAGAATCCGCCGTTTTAATTGCACAGGTGTTGCCTTATGGCAACACTTCATCATCCACTGGCTCCCCAAGATTATTAGCAGGGTTTCATACAAAGGGACTATTCTGTGAACCGCACCGTGGCAACAGCTCATTAGTTAGGCTTGTTATTGTATTATTTATTACATTTGGCCTTCCCCCATTGCCCATATTGATTCATAGGCCCTATTTTTTACCTTCTCTTCTCCTTGGCAGCCTGTTATTTCATAGCCAGTTAGTGAGTCTAATCTCTAAGCCTGTTTTCATAGAACACCACTAGCCATAACGGAGGAAAAAGTGGAAGTGGAGTGTTTTTCACTCTTGCATCTCTTTTAAGAAGTAAGAATATTTTTTGATAGCCTCCCTTGATGCTACATAACACAGATATTCTAGATCAGGTGGCAAGATTCATTTAATCACTACTCAATAAAGTGAACATTGCTAAAAAAAAAACTGTAATTTGCCCCAATGTGCATTTTGTTGAGTATATTGTGAATATACACATATATTGTGTATAGGTTACAGATGGAAAACAAGCTCTTTGCATATTCCTTATATCATTATGAACCCAAAATATCTATTTTACATACATTGCAACAATACATTTTACTGCTGCAATATGTGTTTACAAATGATCTTTATGGTCACACTCTGTCAGTCATTGAATTAAGAACTCTGTCAATCAGATGAGTATGAGAAAATGCCCTCCTAACATGTTTTGGCTTTTGGTGGATTACATTTGGATTACAGACTGAGCCTTAAAGGTAATTATTGTCAAGCTGGTTCATAAATACTATATGACTACTAGTAAACAAAGGCATCTAAAAACACCAAGCCCACTAGCTAGTATTAATTGAAAAACTACCATTTGAACTATTACACTGGAGCCGTGGAATGGAGGTTGTTCTGATTAATGAAATGTTTGTAACACTGAAATGTATTGCAACTTCAGTACAAATCATATGAACCTGCAGCTCTGAAAAGCTCCATTGTTTTAGAGAAACCAGGCCAGTGCCAGTGCACTGCAAAAGTTGAGAATACCTCATGTGCATAGTAACAAAAGAATGACATCAGAACATTAATGAAAAATATATGTTAAGATGTGCTGTCAGTTTAAAGATCTTTAAACTTACAAAATAGATGTTTTCAGAGACCTCACCACAACAAACTGTAAAGAGTAGCGACTGCAACATGGGGGTGGGGTATAGGGAATAGTACAGATAAATATAAGGTGCATGATACATAGGTCCATGACAGCCACAAAAGAAATATGTCCTTGATTGGCAGTGGCAGCGGCTGAAGCTAAAACAGCCACGGACTTTTTAGATTTGATTGCCAGGGTCTCTCTACTCATCACCCTCCAACTCCACCAGCTGTTTTTATTTTTCTCATCCAATCTCACATCTTGTTGTTCCAGGGGAAAAGCAAGGCTGACAGCTTGAGGAAGTTTGATGTCCTGGCACTTATAGCCTGGCAAAGAAGTAGATGATGCAGTGAATTGAGGCATGGAGAGAGAGAGAGAGAGAGAGAGAGAGAGAGAGAGAGCCTGAGGGGAGCGGTCTACTGGACATGCATATGGTCCCCTCTTGGTTAGCTACTCCACCTCTTCCTCCTCACTACTTATGGCCCCTTGCAACCCTGTCTTATGGCACCTTTGCCAATAAGGATGGGCAAGACAGCTGTAACCAAGCATGCTCAAGGCCACTGACCTGGAAACGTGGCTCAACCTAACAAACCCACTCTCTAGCCCCTACTGGAACTATATGGCCGGGAGAATGTGAATCCCCCTCCCACCTCATATCACATTGCCCATAACATTCAGCTTACTGTCCGTGTTATGATTGTCCTGCAATACATGTGAAAACGTTCAATCTAAATATGTATATGATGAGAATGACCTGGCAGATTACAATACGTTCTGTCATGTTAGCGTCAAGTTTGTGAACCGTTCCGTATGCTGCAGAAGCGTATTAAATCAAGACTCTTGGTCCGAGGGCTTCCTTTTAAGTGCTGTGCTGTAATTGTCTTTGGTTAGTTGTGATGGATATATTAAGGTACCAGTGAAGATATAAAGTTTGGACCGCATCCCCCCACCGTCTTTACTTTATGTCATCACACGTCTGTAAGATATCACACAATGTGACAATTCCTTAACAAGGACCACTTCAAATTTATTCAACAATAGCCTATCACTTCAGAGCTATAACATTTCTCTCGGAGAAATGGGCACGCCATGTTTGTTCAATGGATCGGAATGAGTGAAATTAACAAAAATGATGTGACACTATCTGTCATCAGCCATTACAAATCAATGGGCTCTTCACCCGCTCGGCATATTCCCAATGGCTTTATTTTCTTAAAAGTACAGCAGGTATTTTAATGTGTGATGAAGGGATCGTTTCATATCGAGCATGAAATATGAAGGACATGTGACGACTAGGATGTGACCTCCTGTCTCAGAAGCTGCATGGAAAGATAATAAAAGAAATCAAGCATCATTTTGAGATGTGGCGATGGGCTTTAAACTGAAGTATCTAACTTGTGTCACGTTTAGAAACAATTAGAGACCATTGATGTATGATGGTGGGATGGGAACTGCTCATTTTAGACGTTTAGCGTTTCAAGTATACTGACATCTCCAACTGAAGAGTAAAGGGTGTATTCTATTGATACTGCGTAATGACAGACATTGCTTTAACTTGTCTTACACCCATGTCGTGATAAACTTACTTCAGCATAAAACAGGTAAAGGTAACCTATATTTGTTCTATATCGTCAACTGATGTTATTTCTTTCATGCTATTATAATACAAATACATATGACAATATGACACTGATTTGCAATCCAGTTAGGATGGTGGTTTTAGCGTGCGTGATTATTTTAGTTTTGTAAAGTAACTTCTTTATAACTGATGAAAAGTTGGATAAGGGCCCTCTGCCAGACAAAGGTCACTCAGCCAAGAGCACAGAGAACATTTTCTTACTTACCACCCCATTTCTTTAGAAGTGTGGGTGAAGTGTGGGTGGAGCGTAGGGGTGTCTCTCACACTCTCTCCCTGACACACTCCCGCCGCACTGCTGTCCTCAGCATCTCCGTGGGGCGGTGACTAATTGCCCCCGTAAATCACTGTGCAGGCCACGAGATCCTCCGTTTATTTTTCCTGACAGTAATTTAGTGCTTGCTCTTTTACACACTTGTCATCGCGTGTTTTTCCTCACATTAGAGGCTGGTGGAAAAAGGACGGTAATTAACGGTGCGACGCGCACTCGCCATGGCTCTTTCATCATAGTGTGATAATTGTGCTCCTTGTCTGTCACAGTAACCTCTCAGTTTCCCCTGGAACTTCCTCACCGCTATTTGTCAACCCTGAGAAATAGGAAGATCCAGGGGCCTAGCTGCAATTCGGCTCGCCTTGCTTCTAGTTTTCCTATTTGTATCAAGACTAGGTCATTTATATCGCACACAAAACTTGTCAAAAATATTAGCCTTATCCTGCACAAGAAGATAAAAGATATATGGTAAACACACCTGAATGCTTGATAGCTGAGGAGTTTCACATCCCCCTCCCCTTTATATTTCCTTATTCTTTTTATCCTGAAAGGAGGGGAGGTCGCAAAGGAGTTGGCAGGGACAGCCTAATAAACAGTCCCCCCATTCATAGTGCTGAGATGCAAAAGCCAGGACAGTGGGGATGTGCAGAACAGCTGAGACCATAGAAAATCCATTCACTGAACTAATCTATTTACAGGCAAGCCCAGTTCACGCTTCTCTTTAGAATTTACAGTGGAATAATACAGTGTATATGCTGTAGAACATGTCATATTCTATTTTTATCAGCTGTGGGCAGGTGATTCACTGTCTACCTTGTTATCCTCTGCTGTTCCATGCTGGGGATGCACAGTATCCATCACCCATAACCTGCACCCCAGAGGTTAAGTCATCAATAACTTTGTTGCTGAAAATATTGCAGAGGACTTCAGGTTTGCGTAAGGTCCTTTGACTGGCTGTCCACGTCCCTCTCTGTGTCCCCCTGCTCCTGTGCACCCCCTCTCCAAGTTCTCCTGGATTTTTAATATCTTTATTCTCCTGTCACAGACAGGGGCTAATGGGATGTGTGGTCAAGATTTCAGGATCCATCACTGGCTTGCTGAAGAATTAGCATGGGCCCCATGCATCACCTGCCAGAGCTGTCAGGCATGCCGTCTAGCGCGCTTCATTATAGCACTGGCACTGTGCTGCCTGTCTCCCCTCTGAGCTTGCTTCTCCCCAGCCAGAAACCACAGCTGAAAAAAGGCCCTACCACGCCCCTCAATGTCAGCCCTGGTCACCAGCCACTAAATTAGGATACACTGTCGTGCTTTTAGAAATTAGGGAGTGGAGCGGACATACCTTCCGACTGCCGAGAATGCTCTCAGAGACAAGTGATTCTCCCTCCCTCCTCTTATCCTTTCACTCCTCCTTCTCTCTCTCTGACATAGCTTTTTTTAAGTGGGTGTTTTTTTATCAGGAGTAAAAGTCTTTAAAAACTATTAGGGTAATTAAGCAGCATTTGGCCCCTGTCGTGCTAGAGGAACTATTTGATTACTCATGTCCCTCTGGTTGTGAGTAGGGGGTATTGCTCTCATTTTTGGTGGCTAACCCCCATGTGCCTCGTTCAGAGCCCGGGCCCAGAAACCCCCTCGAGAGCCATTCTTTATGTCTCCTCTGCAGCACAGATTAGACCAGCAGTGCTAAGAAGGTCACAGTGAAAATGAAGAGAGCAAAGCAGGACTACAGCTGGGGACCCTGCCCCGGTCCTTTCCCTCTCCCTCTTATTAGCAAATCAAAGCTGCCTCCAGAAAGATTCACACTCCTCACCTGATTTTGTCCTTTTCCGCTAATCACATAGCCACTTTGCCTTGACTGACAGTTTTCTTTATAATTGGCCCATGATCTGGCAAGGATCTAATAACCAGAAAATCCCCTCTGAGGGTCCGCCGGGCTTGGGCGACCTGTCTACACACACTCCCTCCACCAGCCCCACCATCCCCCTCACACCATCTGCAAGGGCTGTTGCCATGCCACACTGTTTGTGCACGGCAGCGGCAAGCTAATCTTAACGTTCAATAATGGTGTGAATATTCAATGAGCAGCCGAGGCAGAGGATCCACAGTAGCAGACTCTAATTACTGTTCATTTGCCAGAGTATCAAAGCCTAATTACTGTTCATTTTAATGCTCCAGAGGAAAGGGAGGAGAGTCAAGGCAGGGTTAGAGGAAGACGCCCTCAAGAGATCAGTCAGTCAGGCTTTATCCGCCTCTGTCTCTCTTTCACTCCCTCTCTACTATACTGCAGGTTCATTGTCTATGTTTGTGTGTGTGTGTGTGTGTGTGTGTGTGTGTGTGTGTGTACATCTGCATGTAATTGTATGTCAGTGTCTGTGTATTTTATTGTGCAAGCAAACATTCAGAATTTCTTCAAACAAACACGTTAATCAATCTCCGAGACAGCTTAGAAGAGAGAAAAAAGAGAAGACATGAGAGCACAAGAGGAAGGCAAGAGACAGGGTCCATAATGCCAAGCTTATTGTTTCTTTTTTCTTCTTTGTTTTTTTAATGTGTTTTGGGTAAATATCAGACAAGAGAAGGGAGGGGACTGCCATCATACTTTCCTTGCCTTCACCAGAAGAAAGCTTTTTTTTCCTCTCACCTAATCCTGACAGAAGCCACCACCATCACTATCTGCCACCCATTTGACAGTTTCTGTCACCAATTAGCAGCTAAATCAGCATCACCCCAAACAAGAAAATGAAGCAATTTATATGTCTATTATTTAGCACTTGTCTAAGTGGGTTTTCTTCTCTTTTCCTTCACACTCGCACTCCTTCATATTAGAAAACAGACGACTGCAATGAATTTGGCTGCTCAGTGGTCTTCTCAGATCTTCAGGCTCCCTGCAACAGAGCAGGAGGCCCCTATGGGCGGGGAATAAACCCTGTCTTCCCCTATCAGGAAGTTTGTCTTGTGAATTTTCTACCCCATGCTCCATAAAATTTACAAGGCATCGACAACCCCTTTAATGAGGCACGCCAAGCTGTTCGCCGGCTTTCCCCGTGATAGGATGCTAAATGAAAAGCTGCATGCAACATGCGCGGTTTGTTATCATTCAATCTGCTTGAGACCACAAACTGGTCATTATCCAGCCATTATTTTCCTTGATTTACAATCGTGGGTGGAGGAGGCGATTGCTGTGGCTTGTTCTCCCCTCGGTGGGACGGATGGGAACCAGCTTGAAAATTTGCATTTACACGATCCGGCTGAGCAGCTTATTAGATCTGGATATTTATTTTCCACTTAAACCGATGTTTGATTACACTTTAATAAAGAACAGGAAAACCACTGAGCTGGCTGAGACTAACTGATCCTGCCCAGTGGTTTCTTTGGGATTTTTTGTAATGAAATGAGAGAGACAAAAGATAAGGAAGCTTAGGCGGTTTATAACAGAGATGCAGTTCAAGATGATTTGCAGGACAAGAACATGCGGATACAGGGGGAAGACCCTGTAAGAAATCATCTCTATTCCCTCAACACGGCTAAACTACTCGCCAGAGCAAAGGCAATCATGCAGGATAACAAAGAGATCCAAAAACAACATTCAGTTCAGATAAAAATAGTACTTCAGGATCCAAGACAACAAGGGGGCAGGTTGAGTCTGCCATTAGGAAGAAAATACAAAACATCCACCTCGTAAAGCACGTCATGATCTACATCAGTGGCAAACAATCAACACTGCAGTGGTTCTGTGAAGTACCTGGTCTACACCCACAGCCAAATCCAAGAGAAAACAAAAGTCCGGATCAAGAGCAAAGGGAGGTTAAATCCAAGTCAAGAATAATAGCAAGTCATTCTTACCATACATCATTACCAAAATAATGGGCACAGTACTTTTAGTACAGTACTTTTCAATTGAACACAAGAAATTACACAGAGAATAAGAAGAAGAAGAAAACACAAAAAATGTTTTTAAATGATGTGTGTTGGTCGTGGAAATATGTGATCTAATATAGAAATATTGTGGGGACCAAGATAAATAAGCTCAAAGACTGAAACTTCAAAAATATGTTCTTGAGATCGTCCATAAGCCCGTAACAGGACTCATACCTGTCTTTATCTTAAAACTTAAAAATGTATTTACACTTTATGAAAGGAAACCCTGTCCCACCTTGTGGACTTCTGGGAATATAAAACAAATGAGCATGTCAGCCAAAGCAAAAATGGAAAATACAGAGCACAGGCTGTAATTGATTATGGACATTCGCTTTAAGCCAAGTGATGTTACACTTGAGCTAATCAATATTTGCCTGAAGAAGTCATTTGTAACCCGGTGACAATTGATGAATATGCTGCAATACTAGCATGTATCTCTAGTGTACAGAAAAAGGTCATGATCTGTGATGGGGGCGGGTTGTAGGTGAGGTTTGTTTCATGAGTACACCATGTCGTCTCTGTGCTCGAAGATGTCACATGCGCAGATAATTCGCTATAAGCAGTATGTACCTCACAGTCGGGCAGGATCACAAGTGAATGATAATGACAAAACGTTGATATCTGAGTCTTTCTGAAACCACAAGTAAACTTGAATTAGAACTTCACTACAATGGACTAAATCGCCCCCACTTCTCCTTCCCACACACACACACTCTCAACACACACATAATCCTTCACAACCAGTTCCTGTAACTAGAAAGCCGGTTGGTGAACTATTTCTACTGCTTCTTGTCCATGGAACAGCACAAGCACAGAGAGAAAATGCAGAGGTGAGCCCTTGGCCTGGAGTGCCCCTCATTTAAGACGATCGACAAAATCAATAAAGTGAAGTATGTTTCCTCGCTCTTTTGGCTCCGTCCCCTCTCCTGAAGCATTCCCTCAAGTAACCTACTCCAGCTGAGTTCTATTACTGCAGCTCTTCCCCCAAGTGTATACATCCTCAACCACTCTGTCTTCCCCTCAGCAAATGAAACTCCACCAGCACAAACTATATGGTGTTCCCTTAATGGTTAACACAGCGGTGGAAAACAAGTGAAGTCTCAACACAAGCACCAGAGAATGATCTCAAAAGCTGCTTTTTTTAGACTGCAGCACAGTGCCATTTTATGGTGTCAACTTTAACTTTGGAAGTTATTGTTTAATAAACTTCTGCATGTCTAACAAGACCTAATGGTAACACCTCAGCTTCAGGAGCACAAAATGATGTAAAAAAAAAAAATGATGCCAACTGATGTATGACTGACCAGGATAAGCGCTTACAGTAATTACAGTAACATGTCAACTAACAAGTTAAAGTTACAACCTCACCAATAATCTAAATCAACTTATGATTAAACATTTGATTACTTATGATTATATTATGACCTTTCATTGTTTATTGAATTAAACATTACATTTTAACATTTTATTGTTATTATTATTTTCTTAGTCCATATATTTTAGTGTGATTTTTTCTATTTTATATTGTATTCTTGACCTTTGCCTTCTACAGTACTTGTTTTTATTCTTGATTTTTTTTTTTATTCTTCTCTTGCTATGTTCACCAAACACCAAGTCAAATTCCTTGTATGTGAAAACATATTTGGCAATAAAACTGATTCTGATTCTGATTACCTTCCATTGCTTTCCCTTGATGTCACAGCTCCCGTTTACAGTCATTCTGTGGTGGCCATTTAGCATCCCTCCTAATAAACATTTGGTTTAATTCAATTGGGAACGCAAAATGACACAAAGTGAAGGCAAGCCAAAGGTAGAGGTTGGGTTTTGGAAGTTAAAAAGACCTCATCAATACAATAGTAGAGGCTTTGTTGTCTATGCGGGTGCTCTGTGGATTAGTGGATATAAGTCCATAACATGTACTCATGGTCCCGTGAGTTCGTGTCACACTCATAAGCGATGTTGCATGTCATTCCCCCTTTCTCTCTCTACACACATTTTTCTGTGACTTTCTGCTGCAAACTAAAATGCCATAAACTGAAACGCAGAAATGCCATAAAAATAATCTTTGAAACGAATGATGGTTCAGTAGAAAGCTTTCTTCACACACCCCGATGAAAGCTTTGTGCTGAAACATCAGCAGTTTCAATAAATGTCACATAAGAGAAAAAGGTGCTGCTTTTTCTGTTTTTATTCTCAGTATGCCCAATTAGCTAGCACCTTGCTGGGTGTGCACTCTTTCAATTGGTTTCTGTACACTGGGAGGGGGATACATCTAAATAGAAATCTTGGGAGATAAAGTCCTTGAATGACACAAAGATATGTGCGGGCTGTGTACCCATAAACATAAAAGTAAATCAGTGCTAAAATATTTGACAATAAAGTTCTTCAGCTGTGACATATTTATTTTGTCAGTGAAATACCAGTCAATTGTACTTGATTTTTAAAAACCATTACCTGAGCATTATTTCCTGAGTAACTATGCGGCGTCAATAAATAACCATCCCAATATAGATATATACCTGGGTAGATACTTGATGGCGAATGAAGGAAGATGACTAGGAGCCCCCTTTCCAGAATGGCTTCCACTGGCACCATGACCTGACAAATAAAAATGTTTGTTAGTTTCACTCTTAAGTACCTACTCATATTTATCAATACAAAACAGTTCATTCAGTCTGAAACAGGGATTATTCATTGATGGAGCAGTTAGTCATTGGGCATATACAATAGAACAATAGGCTTACAGTTCATGTATTGCATCTTGACTAAACAGTTCTGCTTCACAGTGATATTGGTTTCATTCACCAAATAACATTCTGTGGATTTAGCCAGGGAAACATTTTATCATCTATGTGTAAGAAAAGACTTGAAAACATTTATTCTTTATTCTATTCATTGTTCTAATAAGTGCTCTTTAAGGTGTAAGGGATGAGGGCGGGAACAAAGCTTGAGTCTGCAAGGTCAAATCTTTGGGTTCATAGACCCTGAGGAGGTAAATTGATTGTTGAGTGTTAGGGGAGGGGTGGGAGGTAAGCATTTAACTGCTGACAGACAAACTCTGGCCCTGCAGGGGAGAGCAGGCAGCACATTGCTTGACATCATTTCCACAGGCCTGTGTTCCACAATCCTCTTCTGTTCAATGGGGCAAGACCCTGTGCTTTTGTTACAATTAACCTATTAGGAAAAGCCTTTTATTCACAAGTGATTCCATACTCCCTTGCGTGCCTCTATAACACTATTTTGATCTGAAGGACTATGGCCTACAGACATTTGCCGTATAAATTCTCTTCAAAAGTGAAAAATGTTTCATCAAAAATGATAGGTCAGTACTAGTACTATTCTATCCAAACCAAACCACACTTTGGTGAAATGAACAATATTAGCTGCACTTTATATCCCTTGTTCTTCAGAATAAATGTGTTACTTCTGCAGTGTGTTTGTAGTATATGGCCTACAATAAAAACAAATGACTTTTACCCTTGGTGTAAAACATAAAAGTATTTAAAAATTGACCCCTAGGGTCTGCTTTGTCCGTGGCTGGAGGCATTATTATACCCTGGTTGTCACAAAGTACCCCCTCAGGTCATTACTCCTGGGCAGCCATGGAACCCTTGGCAGACAGAAGCAGAGCTCCATTATCTGGGACGCCGAGAGGGGCTGAGCGGAGCAAAGAGGAGAGGGGGGAATGCACTGGCCATGGATCTAAGGGAAGGGAGATGTAGTGGGAGATGGCACTGTTCTGACGTTTCCTGGGGCCTCGCCCACGCCTGGAAGCCACCCATTTGGGACAGGTTCTACTGGTAGCTGGCGTGTGCTGGCAAAGAAATACTTAACCCAATCACGGACATAATTGCATATTTTTTCATCTGTTTTTCATTTGATGCATATATTCTCTTTAGTTAAATTATTTTCATCTCTCGCGTTCCAGCCCATTGGAGTGCAGATGAGAGTGTTATGTTTATTTGTGTATTAAATCAAAGCAAAAGCCCATTGAAAATGATGTAAGCATTGCCATTCTCTGACCAAACAAAGTACAGAAATGTCAAGCAACACAAGTACCATAATCTTACTGCAAAATGTACAATACACCAATACATTACCTGAATTCAAATCAAAAATAGGAAAACAAGTATGTATCTACAGTATGTATCCATATCTACCTCGCAACTATAAGGTTTCACAGCCTGCTAGCCAGTTACCAGGCTATAGCATGCTTGGCTGGCCCAAACAGAAATGCAATAGGGCCATCTTGTTTCAGAATCAAATAGCGGCAATCACATATCAAATAGTGGCAATGCAGAGGCTTTTAAAAATATTATTTTTGATAACTGATCGATCAGTAGCAGATTCTTATTATTGTTATGAGTTTCAAAGCGAACGATGCAAAATATGCATATTTTTGTTTTTGTTATAAAAGCAATATTTCACAGTATAAGCTGTATTTTATTTATACAAATAGCAATTCATTGCAATTTTCTCTGCGCAAACTGACAGATGTCATATGAGGAATTTGTAGAATGTTGTTGATTTTCATGTAATTACTCATTCATTACATCTTTGGTTTGAAGGCAGCAGAAACATGTACTGTGTTCTCACTGAATCTCTTTTTCCCTCTTTCAGGGCATCACAAGTGCATGTCAGACCGTCAATCAAACATGACAGCTATTTACACTCACTGGGTGAGATGAAAGGTTCTAGTCCTATCACTCAGGCCCCGCTCACCTAAGAGAATGGGAGAGAAGACAGACAAAGCGGGAAAGGCCTGTAAATTTTTATATTCTGGCTGTCTCGGATGCTTTCCTATAGCAGACACATGCACACACAAACTCACATCAGCACTTGCAGATGTATGTGAGTGCGTGCACACTTACAGCACTCATGCACACACACACACACAGACATACACACACACACACACACACACACACACACACACTAATACTCCAGTGCATGTCTTTGATGTTCAAGGTGCTGTATCTGTTGTGCATGTCTGTCCTCTCAAATCATTTCCAGCACTGGGAGTAAAACATGGTAACAAAGGCAAAGAACATATTCAAAAGTGTCAAACGACACATCTGGTGTTTCATGTTAGGTGGATTTTAGTGACATGGTAGCAACTTTATTCAGCACGATTCAGGACAAGCTAATTGACACTGGCTGTTGCAGGAGGTGGAAGGGTAGAGAAGGTCTCCGTTCGGTCCCCATAACAACCAATATCCAGCCCTGTCACAAGCTGTCCTCCAGCAAAACAAAGTCTAATTACATTATGTATAAAATGGTGATTTGGTGCTCCAAAGTTAGTAAGACTCAAAAGGTGACCACATAGGGCCATGGTATCCAACTGTGTGCCATCAAGAGCCATGTGTATGCAGGTTTTCATTCCAACTAAACACTACAGCAGGTGATTTCACTGATTAGCACCTTCAACCAGAGAGGAGGAACTAATAAGTGAAACCAGATCCTATAGCGTTTGGTTGGAATGAAAACCAATAGCTCATTCTTGCTCACATTTTCTAGCATTTTTCTTCACCAAGAATCTTTCACACCATGGAGGAAAATATTTTTCCATAAAATGGCCTATTGGTTTTATTAACATGTCTTATTGGAACCAAAGGTTAACATTGGCCACAAGCTAACAAGCTAGTTGCACCCGCTGGTAAAAATGAGAAACACTAATAGTGTTAACAAGGCATTATCAGGGTTACTCAATGATAAATGCTGAAATGTGGCCAGTGCATGGTTTATGGTGATGATGTATAGATCTATTTAACTAGCAGTTCATTTGAAGGTGATCTCATCTCTATGGTACACTGGTTGATCAGCTATGGAGAACAGCTTAACGTTAGGCTACTTGACTTACTAGTTAACATTAGCTACTGAACGTTAGCAAACATAGCTTATAGCATACTATATACATACATAGAGGCAGTTTTTATATGTTGTTTCATATAAAATGCCAGAGTATGTGTCATAAAAACATTAATATATATATATATGTGTGTATTTATTACTAAACATCACTTCATTGAAGCAGTCCATGCAAACTAATAGATGAAGAACCCAGAAGCACATTCTCCTGCCATGTGATGTCATTTAATTCATTTGAGAGGATTCTGGGAGTTGTGTGTAAAAACCAAGCTACAATGTGAAAATGTATAATTACAGATATCAATCAAATCAATACAGAACAGACATGATTTGTAGACAATTATTATATATGATGATTAGGGGTGGGCAGTATAAACGGTACACCTGTAGAAATATGGCTATACCGTTTGTACCGGTAGACAATGGATTTTGACTAATACATAGAGCACACTAGTGTCATTCCTTAGCATTCCTAGGCCAATAAAAATACGTAGGTGGGTGTAACGTTACTCTTCCCCTTTACGTGCCAGCAAACGCACGTGTTTTACGTATACCTGTAAACAACATGGTGAAGAAGTGGAGACAAGTACTGAGCACTGCTAGCGAGGCTGTAGTGAAGTGAAACTTCTAATAATAACCAAAACGGGTGTCATTCAAACTGAAGATTTACTTGCCAATATGCTGCAGTTTTACAAAGAACGAAGTAAACAAAACGGACCTTTGCACCCGACATCTCGTATTCATAACATCACTAAAACTAGCGACAAAAAACACTGAACAGGTTACTGTGGACAGGAAGTGCTTTTATTTTGAAGTTGTACTTTAAAATAAAAAACACTTCCTGTCGATACTGTCCATAGTAATACTGAATTATTACCATTAGCAGGTTAAAACATATTTCTCACATCTTTACTCTAAATAATGTAAATAGTATGTTTTAACATTTCTTCTATAAACTAATTCAAACTAAGCAACATGAACCACATTATTTAGTTACTTTAAACCAAAATAATTTACAACAGAAGCAGATGAAGAACTCGTTCGAAAGAAGGGGGAGGCTTGAGGGAGGCACTGGAGTCGTGGGGATTAAAAGAAGAAAAAAAAAAAGTTTGTATGACCACAGACACCAATAAAAATGCTCTTTTGTCCTATTATACTAAAGGAATAACACA
>CABFOQ010024537.1:0-18153 GCA_900660455.1 Gephyroberyx darwinii
ATTGTAAGTGCATTTCCTTCCTAAACAAGCATCTAAGAGCAGAATCAGTGCTGAGGTAAAAGTGCAGTAAATTAACTACCTACTTTTATTAAACAAATGAGACAAATAAGTGTAGCAAATAAAGAAGAACTAAGACAAATAAGTGAAGCAAATAAAGAAGAACTAAGACAAATAAGTGAAGCAAATAAAGAAGAACTAAGACAAATAAGTGAAGCATATAAGCATATAAGCAAGACAAGTGAGCGAAGACAAATAAGCAAGTGCTAAGAGGAAAGGTCAGGGTAGAGTTTCTCGAAGAAAGGTAGATATTAACAAATATATTTCCTGGCTAGCTGTCAGAGCTTTACACTTTTGTCCAGAAAAGAATATACAGGTAATTGGTGGGCTCCACTTAGTTGAAGGAATATAATCATGCACCAGTGAAATAAGCTGAAAAAATAACAGCACTTTAAGTCCTTCATCCTTGCAGAATAATAACCTTTGGGCAAACAGGGATTCAATGAAGAAAAATAAATGTGATAATAAGCGATATTCGCAACAACTTAACTTCAGTCCAATGAGCCTCCACGCATCTCGGTGTGGTTTCACAATCAATAGATATAATAAAAAAAATAGCCAACCAGGAAAGGGGGAAGGGCTTAAATGACATCACCGACCAACAGGATACTGTCACTCAAGTCCGATGAGCCATCGCACTTCTCAATGTGGTTTCAGAATCAATAGATACAGACAATCAAAAAAACAGCCAATCAGGAAAGGGGGAAGGGCTTAAATTATATCACCAATCAATAGGACTGTGCTGTGAACTGTTAATGTCCAGTGTAACTGACAGACTGTGATAACATATAGTATATTAATAAAGTATCTATCTATCTATCTAGGAAACTCTCAGGAAAGGGGGACACCACCAATCAATAGGATACTCACTCCCAAATCTGACGAGCCATCAGCGCAACTTTGGGATCAATAGATTAAAATTATTTTATAATTTAAAAAAAAAACAGCCAACTAGGAAAAGGCCAGGGGCTTGAACAACACCTACACAACACAAAACAAGCCATCACTCATACCACTGCGACTTTGAAATCATCAGATATTAATGATTAAACATCTCAATGTGACTTGTTCAACAAAATGAAGCCAATCAGGAAAGGGGGAGGGGCTTAAATGGCATCACTAATCGATAGGAAGCTGTCTCTTGAGTCTGATAAGCTATCACTCATGTAAATGCAACTTTGGGATCGATAGATATAGACGATCAAAAAAAAACAAAAAAAAACAGCCGGCCAGACAGTCAAACATATGGACTGACGGACCTGACGGATACTAGCTTCTGGTTACAGCTAAAAAAGAAAATAATCAATTTTGGCAGGAATTCAAGTAAACAAAAAAGGAGTAGGCAATGTGAACACATGACGGCTATGTTAGCGAGGGAAACCTGTCTGGCACTGTGTACTGCCTCCACACTACGCAGTATTTTCCAAGAGCTTTTCCTTTCAGCGGTGTGCACAATATCCAAGTAATTAATAAGTTGCAGGAGAGTTTAACAACAAATAAGCGCTGGGGGGACCGAGGTGAATATCCAAATGGCAATTCCCCCTCAAAGAGAATTCCTTAATATCATGGCTTCATGGCACACTGATCTACAATTTGAATGAGAATACCTCCAACGGGCTGCTATTATTTTCTGGTGTTTTTCTGTACCCACACAAGCTTCATCGGGTCTGCACTTCACATGTCTCATACTTGTGAGTGAGCGCAGAGACCCATCGGGCCCTTTGGGGCAAATTAGAAACATCAAACCACAGGAAGATGGATCCAATAAATACGACTTCCCATTTTGTGGCAGTGATGTCACCCAAGAGGCACCTGCCAAACCATTAACTACCCATGTCCACACATGCATTGACGATCGCACTGCACTAAAACAAGCATGCAAGTAGAAGCTGCCCATCCTATAAGTAGACGGTATGACAAAAATGTGTATGTATTGGAATACAGCTAACTATCTTCTCTTCCGGAGGTCAAAGCCTAAACAAGTTGTTCTTTAGTTTCCACAGAAAATGAATAGATATTTAAAGAGCCTAATGAAAAGTGTCAACTTCAATTAGTCAGACTAGAGCAGTTATATCTCGAGGGTCCAAAACTTACCCAGACAATTAAAAAGACAGAAAAGATGCAGTTCATCTTGTGGTTATATGGTTTCCAGTTGAGCATTATCAGAAACCAAACAAAACCAAACCACCGTAATCATCCTCTAATCTCTCATTTCCAATGTCAAACAACTATCTCCAAGACACGGCATGTTATTCTACCTCTGTGTATACAGATGCTTCTGTGTATATACATGGTTTAAAAAAGCACCTTTCCATTTCAACACAGAAGTCAAATCCACACAAAAACCGACACAGTATAGTTTCAGCCAGCGGTGTGCCGAGAGAAGCAAGGGCAAAGGGAAAAGTGAGAAAGAGGCCTTACCGTTTTCTGTGTTCTCGTGTTCGGTGTCAGTCAGGGTCAGATTGGAGTTGGCCCTGCTGGACAGGCAGGAGCTGCGGCCTGACTTGGTGTTGCTGCGGCCCCATAACCTGACCGCATGCTCCGGCGACATGATGCCGTCCGTCTCCGTGTCTGCATCTGAACCCACACTGACTGAGTAGTCGCGGTGTGGCAGCCCCAGGTCAGTCCTGTACGTGGTTATGTGGGATGGGAGGGCCTCGCCGAAACCGAGGTCTCGAAGAGAGAAGTCTGCCCCTGCAGCAAGCCCATAAATACACAGCCAAGAAAATTAAATCTGCCACTTACAGCATCAGTTAACATAATGAACTCTATTCGTTGCAGAAAAAGATGACATTAATATCCTGGCCTTGAGATGTATAATACCCCGAGAACGCAACGGCTTCCCTCCTGTAAACATGCACTAATTGTAGTGTTACATGGAGATGACAGGGCATTTAGTATTCAAAGCCAGCCAGCGTTATTGCTCTCAAAAAGATGTGTTGTTTTTTCCTCAGATCAGCTCAGGTGGACACAAAGGAAGATAATACAATTCATCAAAACTGCATCACATACCTCTACCTTTCTTATTATTAACACCAAGCAATGATAGCGGCGGTTCGCTAACCCCGTATTCACAACTTGAACCTTTGTGTCTTTAAATGCCACATTTGAAAATTGCGACGGGCAATGTGTTAATACTTGATCATGTCTCATCATTTTTCTCTTTCATAAGTCCTCTACCGAGATAATTAGTATTACCAGAGGAGGTCAGGAGGTTTGAAAAGGAGACCCCCCCGACTGGAGTGCCTTTGTACATTTATTTTTCCCTGCTGAAAATTTCCAGACCAAATAATGAAAAATCTGGGGTTGTTGTTTCTCACAGGGACTTGGGCTATGTCACCATGATTGCAAATGTAGATTTGGATTTCGGGGCTACCTATGCAGCGCCATGACATTTGATTTGAACTTTGATCAATAATACATTTGAACCAGGAGGTGCAGACGCGTGTGTCTTCCATGCAGTTTTTAACACCGGTGTGACGAGTTCAATCCCTGACCACCTCCGCTAAAAGCAAAACTGTTCAGAATGACCTCTACAAAGACAGACTGTGAATATCCGAGGGACTCCTCATTAAAAAGCAATGATGCATATATTGAAAGAAGGCAGGGACATGTCCTAAAACTAATAACTGGTCTCTTCATGTCAATGTGCACTGCTAATGTACTTGTAGATGGACCAGACTGCAATATTAGGGAAACTGCTACAACAGCACAGCATTTCTGATATTGGTTACGCTTTGCCTAACCTTGCCGGCTGAACTCGTCCACTTCGTGATGAACCATGTCCTTGACACGGCTCCCGTAGGCCATCCTTGAGTCCTGGTCGAAGGCTTTGAGTGTTTCGCTGGAGCTGTAGGATTTGGGGTTGGGTTTGCCATCCTCGCTGTCTGCTGAGGAGCTGGTGTAACGGCGCTCGGTGTCCCGCCGGGCAGTGAGTGAGCGGTAGGGTCTGCGTTCCTTCACTTCCATGGCTGCCTCCTCTCTTTTTTCAACATCAAATCTGGGTTACAATGCCAACTTAGTCTGAGTGACTCTGTAAAAGAACAACACACACAAAAAATAAATTAGGAAATCAAGATCTGAAAATATCTTTTGACAGCATTGTTGCTTTCAAAATGTAATAATAATAATGTAATTTATTATTTTTTCCATTTGAGTGATAAACACTCTGAACTCAAACTCAATAAAATGTAAAACAATAAAATGTATAACAATTTATAAGATAATATAATGCACAAACATTATCAACTATTATTTCAAGATGTGTAAAAGGTTTTATCAAAATGCCTTTTCCCTTCAAATATATGTCTGAATTATCGAGCAATTAATCGTCTTATTTTTGAAAATATCTGTAAAAATATACTGCAAAAAAATCCTTACAATCATTACAATTACTCATTAGTCACCATTTATTATACTCAAATGTAAAACAATTTAAGAAATTTAATTTAATTCAATTACAAATTATTAATAGCATCAATAGTAGACACACAAACACACACACAAACACACACACACACACACACACACACACAGAAACATTATCGTGAATAATGGGTTCACTAGGTACATGTTACCTCTAAAAGAAATAAAATGCAAGCGCATGTTTTCCAGCGGCAGCATGTGTATGGTTCAGCACACAGCATGAAGAACCACCAGGATTAGTTTTAATAAAATACAGCACAACAAATCTTACTTCCATAAAGTTTACGATGCGAGTCTCCCACAAATATTCCATTTTATGTGCCATATAGAAATGCTGGGCCTCCAGCATCTGTAAAAGTGGCAGGTGTCCTTCCCTGAATTGTGTTGTTTATAAGTTACAAATCATCACTGGCTCAAAAGTGAGGAGTGAACCACCTGAACCAGCAGAGATGATTAAAATCCGAAACATAAAATTGAATCTGTCATGCTTCAAAATAGTGTTCAGAGTATAATATCAATAGTGGGAGTGAACATTCGCATTCAACTATGTGCTGGATATTTTTTTTATTCTTGCTTTGACTTGGGGGGGGAAATAAAACACTGTGAAATAGAACATAAATATGTGTTTTTAAAATGAAAATGTAATAAAGGACATAAAAGAGGGGAAAAGAGAGGAATTGCAGTGCAATTGCAAAATTTGATGTTGCATCAATAATTGAGTAAAAAAGTATGTAATTGCAGTTGCAAAGTAGCATGGTGAAATTAGTGCGTGACACTAGTTAAAGGATGCTGCCGAGCTAACAGCTCATTCCAAGCAATCACATGGTTTAAAACATATTGAGTTGGCTTAGCAAATGTCAATGTGGATCTAAAGTTGATTAGAGGCTAGGTCGCTGTTTACTTTGAATTAGAGAACACGGATATTGCAGCAGCACCGATTCTTTATTCCAAATTGGTCTTGATCTTGATCCAAATGATACTATATTTGATCTTTTTTATATGATTTTGAGCTAAGAGCTAAGATGTAACAGCCTTCTATCGACATACTTGAAAAAGTATTTTAATAAAAGCAAATGCGGGATGCATTCACTGCTGTCCCTGGATAAGATAATAGTACAAAAAGTAATACAAAAATTACTCTCAGCAAATCTAGTTTTGACTGACAATACGCCTGTGTTGTTCAGACAAGGATTTTCCCACAAGATAAGCTCTTTATGAATACTGTATGAGATTTGTGCCGGACCAAACAGTAAACAATAATCCCCAGTAAACTATATTTGGCCCTACTTAGAAAAAACTTTTTTTTTATTGAAGACACCATTGTTGAGTTTGGGGGTTTCTTTTGTATATATTGACAGCTGAAAAGATCCTGGTGATTAATGACTTGGGGCCTCAATACCAGGACCTCCGCCACATGGAGGGGGGGAAAAAAAAAGCTCCCACTTTGCAGCAGCAAGAGCACTTCAGCTGCTCCCAAGATCTCAGAGGCAGCTTGTATGGGTTGCTAATTTTTACCTTTTGCTCAAGATCCTTGATGCAAATGCTAGTGAGCGGAGAACAAGCGGCTTTCTAAAGTTCGAGAATGTTCTGGAAAGTGCATTGTTTGTTTCCAAAAGCCGGGCTCGGCGCTTTGGCCGTCTCTCTCGTGCACGGCCCTTCCTCCTCACTATTAATCGGCTGGTATGCAATGAGATGTACCTTTGAGGCCATGGGAAACCCAAAGGAGTTTGTCAAAGAAGCAACAGGCCAGATGACAGATGATATGGGATGCAAATGTAGGTCTTGGAAACAACATGCCCACCTTGAATGCAGCTGTCAGAATTTTCACACAAGCCATACTGTAAAACTAAACAGTGCTTTTCTTTGTAAATAGACTACATTTGGCATTATGGTTGTTTTTCAGAGCCAGAGAGCAAAGCTGCTGTTCTTGTTCATCTGTCTAAGTCTAAATCCTATGAGAGGGAGCCAAAACAAAGAAAATGCCAACGTTGTATTATTATATTACTGTAATGGTATGTTAAGACAATAAACAGTTCTATTTAACCAGGATGTCTCTTGTTTTTGCAGATGCAGGAAGCAATTAACACCTATAGTAAGAAAAAAATAAGATTTTATTATCATATTATATATATTATATTATATATATTATATTATATATTATTTTATTATCAGCTCATGATTACATGCGAGGGACTTAAAGTAGTAGCATGAAACACTGAGGTGGAAGCTAACGAGGGTATACTCACAAAAACGGTATACTTTAAAAAGACAGCTGAAAAAGGACTCCCATGGATTTAAGTCTCTGAGAAACAAAGATACGAATCGCTTGCTTTTATTTCAAAGACAAAGATTCTCTAATGCCTGAGCTGCAGAGCTTGAGTAGTGCCAAAAAGAAGCTAACTGCATATCTATGCAATGATCCAAAATCAATTGAGGTCTCTCTGCATAGACAAAGAAATGATGGATGTTCTGTTTTCCCCTTTAATACATTTGCAGACTCTACATTTTTCAACTGTATGGTGCACAATTGGCTGGAGAAGAATAGAGTTTGTCTTTGGGTGCAGATTTAATGTATAGCGACCGTTACCTATGTAATAATGTGGTTCCAGGACACAGCATTGCGGTGAAGCAATGAACAATGAATGCTGACTATTGAAGGCATCACACAGAAGTGATGTTGCAGTGATGTGTGGGGTCAAAACTTTGTCAAAGCTGAGCCGGTTAGCCAGTTCAATTTCCCGCACTTTATTGTTTCCATCCTGTTTTCATTTCATAAATTGAGATGAGATTGAGTTCGTCCCTTTGAGTTGAGAAGCTACAATAAAATAACTTTTATTTGAAAGACTGCAGGAATTAACCTCTCAAAAACAAGCTTGGAGAACAGTTGCATCCATCGTTGTGGTTAATGGTAATCTCTGAAGTAATGTTACTGAGTGTATTATTGTGTGTGTGTGTGTGTGTATTATTTTCAATTAATGCTATCTAATTAGCGCTTGCAAGCTAACTATGTTAACTCACCAGAACAATGTGACGTTATTAAAGGAAATACCAAGGCAGCGGAGAATACGTGATTTGACTGTTGAGAACTTTGCAACTGCATGATACCACGACTACCTAGAGGCAATCTGAGCCTCTTGCACCGCCCATAATCGTCCAGAATGGAGCAACCCGTCAACCAAGTTGCTCACAGTGTGAACGCACGGTTAGAGAAAGCCCTGTTAAACTCTCGTAGAGGTTCTACTGCCAACCTGTGACCATTTCTCCAGTGTCAAGAGTTAGTTAAATATGGGATCTAAATAGGTGGGAGGCGTTTGGGGTACAATATAAATGCAAATGGATCTGTACTATCCATCAAACAATTAGCAGTGTGTTGAGAATTGCTATTCAATGCCGCTGCAAATAAATCTAGCCTTCTCTGGGTGCCGCACACAACCCTATTTTCCATGATAATTAATGGCTTGCTGCTTTTTACATGCCATAGGTTTTTACTTTCAAGATCAAGTACCAGCTGCTGTCCAACATTCTCAGGCAAGGAAACAATATCTTGGCAACCCAACGACCACAACCCCTCAACACACCTATACACAAATGCACAGACATGCACAGTGTTTGGCAGGTTCCCTTTGAGAGTATCATCGAGGCAGATTACAGATTACTTGTCTGCAAAATCAATTGATGACTATTGATTACTAAAATGTAAATGGAAGCTGTTACTGATCACTGATGACATTTTTAGATTATTTACTCTTTATTCACATAAGCAGAACTAATATTGTGATATCATTTATATAATATCATAATAATAATAGACATATCATTCATATCATATAAAATATACAATAATAGTGTAAATCCGAATTTATATACATAATTCATGCAGTAACTGTAATTAAATAAGTACCAAAGAGTACCAAATTTATTTTGGGTTTATTGCAGGTGCTTTATTTGTCTTATTTGATCTCGTAATCCAATAATTAGCGACAGTTACTTCACAACACTGCACACAAACATCCACACACACAAGTAGCCTGTAGTGCAACAGGGAGGAAATTTGGGCAGATATCAAGAACATTGTCTACAGGCCCATTGAGCGCGAGGAAAGCTCCAGACAGGCACCACTTACTTCTTTTTGGAAATCTTTCACATGCCTGGGCTGTATAGAAAAGCCTCCTGGGTCAACAGAAAGGTGTGTTTTCAATAGAGGAAAAAGAACTTGGGTGGACGGGGTGTGGGGCTGAATGGCTTGCCAAACAGATCTCAATTCAGCAATACTAAAGCAGGCTGGGGGTGGGGGCATCAGGGGGCGCACCTCAGCAGCCGCCTCCTTCCGGGATCAAAAGCGAACCCCACCAGCGCATAATACAGAATGCGTAAAAAGCCTTAACATAAACAAAAGTAGCCTGGGACCGCTGCTGCAGCACACTCCCTGCTAGTAATCACTCTGAGCAATTCAAGGTTTAGTACTGACAGACGGAGCAGGGAATGGAGTAAACCTTTCAAACCAGCCCGGTAAATAACAGCAGTCTATTTATTCACTTTCTGCGTTGATGTACACCCTGACCTTGGCCAAATACAGCAAAATGGTAGCGGTGCTATGTCAGGGCGCTCTCTGAGATGTCCACTTACCCATTAACAACGTGGCAGCAAAAGATGCAATAAATTACCTTCACGAGTTTTACTGTAGTGGCACTGCAACCTAGGTGGCGATATATTCTAGAAGGAAGCTAGCATGTCAGGGATTCTCCAAAATTACACATCCTAAACTGAATTGAAGGAAATAAATAATCTTGAACTCCTACGGTTCCTCGTAATCCCGGGGAACAGCTAAAACAATAAATAAATATGAAATACATTATAAAAAGGCCTTTCCAGCAGGCTGCAGTGATGAGCTGAGGTCACAGTGGAGGCGCCCTCTCTCTCATTAGCGTGCAATTAATGGTGATTATCTTGCGATGGCTAGACCTGAATCTGATTTATAGTCTGGCCTCTCCAGTGAAACCAACCCTAATGCCAGCTAAGCAAAAATCAACTTGCCATAATTCTCAATGTCGGCGGCTCGTCTATGTAACCCATATACAGTATGACCTAATGTGGTGAGGCTAAGAGGACACCATGTCTTCTCCACTCTATATGGTGAGATTATTATAACTCAATACAGTGGCAGCAGGAACCCGGCTGCCCACTTGTTCACACATGCTCACCTCTGCACTAACAGCCACTAGAGCGCCTCAGTCTCCTCTAACAGACGTTCAGCTACTCATTCAATACATCCAATAGAGGACTTTTAAAGGTGATGTAACATGTCCTCAGGAAGCCGTTTTTTCGACCGCAGGAACCTGAACCTTTTGGGTACTTTTTTGAGCAGGATTCTTCTCAGCAGGAACCTTTTTAGTTTGCCAAAAGAGTTGGAAGTTCGAGGAGACAACCCCCACAACAACAGTGCAGAGAGTGAAAGTTAGAGCCTGTACCTTGTCGTCGGTCCATCAGTCCATTACCCAAAACAATAAATACAGCTATGAGACGTGTTCGATGAGATGTATCGAACATTACATTAAAGTCATTTAGCAGACGCTTTTATCCAAAGGTGACAGTTAACACTATCTGGGGATCGAACCCACAACCCGGAGACTGAGAGTTTCAAGCTTTACCGACAGAGCTGCCCGGGCCAGACAAGCATGGCTGTTAACCGGTATTTAAGAATGGCGGTCGGATTTGACGATTTTTGCGTTGCTTGTATTGGCCAATCAGCATTGTGCAGTACTGCAACTCCGCCCTAATGGTTCCTGGTACCCGAAAAAGGAACTTTTTTGAGGGTAGCAGGAACTCTTTTTTGGGTCCAGGAACTATCCAAGAGGAACATTTTCGGGGCTAGTTCCCCCGGTGAGAAAAGTCAAGTACCAATAGTACTAACTTCCTGGATAGTTCCTGCAGTGGAAAAACAACAATAGTGGAGATCCTCTTGGGCTGATTGCTCTCTAAATGTATGATTTGGCCGCCTCGACAGAATTCAGCAGACATGGTTACTTTCTGTGCTGCTTTTGAATGGAAACTGATCATTTTGCCACTTACTGGTCAGCTGACCATCAGGGCCTTGTTGTAAACACATCTGATTTGCATTTAGCATTTGTATTAGCTAGCTATATATTAACATCAACATTGGTTTGCTTTGCTAAATTAGCCTGCTGACAAGTTAGCTAGCTAACAAAGTCAAAAATCAACCGGACCGGGGCAAATGACAACACAGTTTACTGTGTCACAGCAACCTAAATGTGGAAATAAATAAAACTTATAAGACACTTTTACTTACAACATTACTGAATGATTGTACACCGACACCACAACAATAATTTTCAGGTATCTCTATTTGGAGCTACGTTGTTATACATTGAGCTATTGTTTCTGCACAGCCAGATCCAGTGGACCTCCATGATGGGAACGGTGTGGTTGCTGGGTTTGTGGCGCAACTGCAAAACCTCTATAACATAAAAACAGACTCTTAAGAGACTCTTAACGATATCCTACACCTCTTAGCTCTACCATGTTCCCACCATCAAACTGCCCAGTGGCAATCCACCCTCTTATCCTGGGTATAGGGGCCTGCAGGCAAAGCCAATAAAGAGCCACTCCACTGCTCTACAGGGAGAGACCCAAGTGGGACAACCCCCTTCAAAGAGACCGCGAGATACTGCAACTCTGCGAGATACAGAAAGTACTGCTGGATACCAATTACAATCCATTCACTATGGAGCACCAATGCTGAGACTTCTTCTTGATAGCTTGTTCATGCCCACAGTGACGAACTGCACTGCAAAGATCACGGAAGTAGGAAGGTCTTCCAATCACCAATCACCGTTATCATCAGCGGGACTTCCTACCTCAGCGGAGTACAATTCATTTCCCTTACCTTCCCTGATTTTATATACTGTCCCTCTGCTAGACTTTCTGAGAAGACATTTGGCAATACTGTGTAAAATATCACATCCTATCTCATTTCCCATGTAAACTACAACAACCATAATTCATTAGACCTATGATGCAGCGTAAGGTATTGGTCAAACAGTCAGTGGTCCTTTGAGCCTAATGATAGACTTTATGTATGTATGTTGAGGAGGTAAACTATTTGTAATTCTTGGCTTCACGAAACAATAACCAAATGGGAGTATAATGTTGCAGTAGCCAATGTTAAGCCTCATTAGCTTATAGTTAATAAGAGAATTTAGTTCCTGAGCCAAGATAAGATACTGAGCTTGCTAAATGAAATGTCCATGAAAAAGCAGAGAAAATACAGCCAATGTAGACATATACACACATAAATGAAAAAAACAGCATCAACTCAACCCCGCCCCTCACCCCCCCGACGTACCCTGCCAAATTGTAGGAAACACCGTGTTCCCTTCAAGCAAAAGCATGCAATCACATGAACTAGGATCATTAGATTTTCACACAACAGCAATAATATGGACCTTTAGCTGTTCTTCGCACAGTGAATCAGCAAACACGCCAGGCTTGTGAATATGTGAACATGAGCACCTTGTGAAAACCCAATGCACAACAAGCAGCAAGCATAACTGTTGTTAGAGACAATAAAACCAGCGGCTGCTCAATATCAACAGTAAAAAATCAGCATACACAGCAAAGCTATACGGAGGGTTCCTGCATGGTAATGATCTTACTCTAAGTGCCTAACTGAGTCATCTCCGCAAGCCCTGCTTTGACAACCACACACCTCCCACATCTCCCATCTCAGCAGCCTCTGGGTGGGGCTAATCACTCTGTAGCTTCATCATCGACTAGATGACAGCTCAGGCTGTAAAGATGCTACGGCTAGAAGGTGTGGCTGCTGCAGTAGCATAAATAAACAGTGCTTGTTTCCGGACCATCTTTCAGAGCTGAAAACATAGCATCACATCAGCGCATTTTACAAAGCATATGCCGTGGCAGAGCACAAAGAATTAAATTCATTTGCCATCCTTTCAGCGCTTCAGTGCAGACAAGAATCCTTAGAGAGGATTTTCCTTGGGCACAAAGAGAGAAAGTGTATGCTGATTTCCCCCTAACTGATTATGACGTGAAATAGCTGACGGCTAGCTTGGCAGCGCTGTTGACCTGCACAATCCTCTGCGTCTGTCTCTAAGGCACCAGAGGTCTGCACTCTCTGATCCCATTGGCTGAACATGAGACAGTGCTAGGTCTCAGAGAAACCCATACTCACAAATGCCAGTGTGATTTCTTCAGTCTTTAATACAGCTTTCATTCCTCATTGAGAGCCTATGTTACATGTTATTAAAAAGCGCAATGAAACAAAATCAAAGCAAGCTCTTTGTTGTCTCTTTTTTGTGTTCTTGTGATTGTTGATGCATAAGAGGGAAATGCCCTTTCATCTATCAAGGCAGTGCACTGCATCCTCCTATATATAAATGTAATTCTCCAAGTAAATTAGGATTGATCACCACAGCTTCAGGCCACAATCAGCATCCATGATCTAATCAGGGCAGGGCCCTGGACAGAAAAGGATACTTCCATAAATAAAAACCATATGAGAGCCAGCAAGTGCCCATAACACCGGGAGGGAAATTTGATTACCCTCTCCCTCTCCACAGGTGTGCTTTTAGCCTCCTACCTTCAAAGCCTGCCAGTCTGATATAAAGCCAGACTGCGTGCGCCCTCACTGTTGTTTTCCTGCAGTAAGGGTTTTACATCATACTTGCATCAGCGGATGCGTGCACCGCAGGCTGGAGTCACCGCTAAGCAAGTGATGCCCATGGAAGCCCGGCTGAGGAGGATCCCAGTGAGACAGGATCTGTCAGGAGCTCCTCGCCCAGCGACACCCAGGGTAATAAATTAGCCAGAATTAACACGTCATCCACACAGCAGCCGCACTCCACTCTCGCCATGCTGCTTAATGGATCTATTAACCAAATGGATACAGGAGGAAACTGCTTTCAGAGCTGAAATTCTTGTTCGGTATATGGTATAATTGTAGGGAAGGAGACATTAGAGGGAGCGAGAAGTCCTGCATCTACCATTTGTTCTTCTTTTTGAATAAAAGCTAATATATATATAAACATCTGAAAAAATGAAGACATATATTAGATATTATATTGTATATTAAATATCTAAATTTCAAGCCACATTCTGACATGTTTCATGTTTACAATCTTGACTCATAACAGAAATGCTCAGTTAATGTGGGATATTTTTAACTGCTGAGGTTTTGTGGCCATTTACTTTCACGTTTCAATTCCCATCTGTGCTGAAGTAGTGATAATGGTGTCCTGTGCTCCAGACAGGAATCTGTGCAAACAAAAAGCACTATGAAATGACAGCGTGCTTAGAAGCCACCTGCAGCGCTCTGCGTGTCACCTGTTTGGGAACTCCTCAGAGACTTGCCTCTGCGGCCATTAAAAGCGTACTCTCCTGTTGATGGTTGTCACTGATATCAGGGGATATTTAGCGGAGGATTCAAAATGCCAGTCCTTCAGCCCATATCTCCTTAGCATCTTTGGCACCCAACCAGCACTGTGATATGCTGACAGCATGGTAGAAGAGCACCATAGACAATTTTTGACCACCGCTCACTCATCATAAAAGGAAAATACAGATAAGAGAGACCCTGAAAAGTGTCATGTCTGTTGTCGTTTGTTGACACACTTCGTCCGTGACAGGGCTGCTAAAAATAGGTGAAATTACCACTGACCATTAAAAAGAGAAAAACTAGTATATTAGTCTGCACTGTATGTTTGGTTGCAGTAGATTCAAAATGCCTTTTTTCAGCATAGACCAAAATCAGTTAAGGTTGCCACTATAGTTCTTGAGTGGAGGTCCTGTTCTTTGGGGGTAGGGGCTCTTGTAGCAGACCACACAGACCAATAATCCCCATTCCTCTACCTCCCTGCCATGGGAGATAATGGCATAATTTTGTTTTTTGTTGTTTTTTCTGTTTTTTTCTGCAGCCTCAACTTAGTTTTTTCTTTTTGTATATTTTGACTGAATCACAGCGATCTAGACCTCTGGAGCCACAATGACATTTTGAGAAAGTGAGGAAGCATGAAATCTGAAAGGCATGGAACTATGAAATTTGAATGATAACTTAACTTTTACTTTTTACTGAAAAAGTTAAGCACAATGCTGTAAGTTGTTGCAAAGTAAAAAAATCTAAATTCATCATAGTGCTTCGTGCACAAACTGGAAAGAGATCAATCGTTAGTCAGACTAGGCTGTAGTTACAGTCTGTGGAGTTTAGCGTCTTCTTCCAACACATTCCCTGTTCATCCTCCTGAAATTCGGGGGATTTTAAGATCCAATCCCAAGTCCTGACTGAAAGTAGCACAGAGACTACCAGTTTTGGCAACAGTATCTTTTATGATTTATGCCAGACTCTCGAGGATAATTTGGCAACGATGCATTAACGTGAAATTGCGTGCTACCATTAATACCCATCATCCTCTGGGGAAAACCTTTGCATGGCCATAACATCAATGAGTCTACTAATTTGGTAACAGCTGTTTTATTATACAGTGTCTTGAACTTAGTTATTTCTCAAAAGCAGGGGAGAGGGGATGATGAAATAGGTATGGGAAATGAATGAGGTATTGGGCATCCCTCCTTATGAATGTACGCTTTTGAGATAAATTGCGTTACTACCGTGTTTCTAATACATATAGCTAGTTTAGCCAATAGGGAATTTCTTGAATCCCACACAGAAAAGTCCCAACAGTAGACCCTGATTAGCAGAGAACAACCCCGAAACCTGAATTGTGATAAAGGTCACGACCACGCTACAAAACTGACAATGAAGGAAAAGCCCATGTTGAACACAGTACTGTAAAGCAGGCCTACGTCACTGTCATTTTTTTAACGAGTCAACTACTGTACGTCTAAACAAAGCTCTCCAGTTAATGTAGCATGTTTAGAGGATATGAACCGTACACATCAAAGCTGCCTTCGAACTCCAACTTCATCGTAACAGACTGGTGATGACAGCAAAGGCAAATTTCCCCTTACCGCCGGAGAAAGTGAGGAGCATCAAGGATCGAAAGAGAAAAGACTTTTTCAAGTGTGCTCATTGTCTCCTTTTAAAGTGGGGTCAAGAAAGACCATGTTGAGTCATGAGCATGAGGCCTCACCCAAAACCTGCTCTCTACCCAGCATACCACACAGGCTCTCCAGTACAAAGACAAGCTTTATCCCTCCACACTTGAGGTACTCCCCTTCCAAACCTCTTATGAGGCGGACTTGATAAAAGTTTAATGGGAAACCTCATATAGAACAGAGGGCCTTGTAAGAAAACCTAAACTCTGGATCTGGCTCTGGCTCTGACACGTTGCGTTACGGCATACGTTACGATATCTGACACGAAGAGCTGGAGGTACGGAAAGAAGTGAATAAAAACACTGAACAAATGGCACTTAATTGAGGTCAGTGTGATTGAACACTGCAAGGCTAGGCTGGCTTTAGCATAAGTTCCAGATGGCAGGCTGTTATTTCACTGTGCCCTGCTAATGCTGCAGGATTCGATGCTGGTAACCTGAGTGTCCCAAGGGCCCCCGGCTCCTCCACTGCACTAAAATCAGGGCCAAGATCCCTCCGCTGCCACTCTGCAGGTTTACTCAACTTCGGAAGGGAGAGTGTTTGGCTGGAGCAGTGTGGAGGAGGGGTGTGTGTGTGTGTGTGTGTGTGTGGAGGTGGGGGTTGTGCAGCGGTGCTGGAACAAAGCATGTTAACACCATCTCTGTGTTAAACAAGTTTGGAAACAAGCAGGGGTTTCCTTCGAATCCTCACTGGAGGGTGTTTCCCCACAACCCGACAGCAGGAGAGAATCCTACAGTATACTTTCTTATACTTCTTTCTTCACTGTTCCACCTCACGCTAACTTGACTGCAACACTCTTCTCCTGTCATGTAAAAGTCTAAGATATGGTGCACGTCAATATCTACCGTTGCTATTCCTTCCAAAAGAAACATGCAGATCAATAAAGCGCCGTTGAAAAGGTCTTTACAGTAATTCCATCCACGCAACGTGTTTTCTGTGATGTGTCAAGATAAAAGTCCACCGGAGAGCCGAGGCCACCGGTGAGCGTTCAGTAACACTAGTTTTGGTTCTTGTCCAAGCAAAGGCAAGCTCTTTCTGCTGTTTCCTTAAAAAATATCCATCCTAGTGACTTGAAAAGTAACTTCACGTTTAGAATATTTCAACATTTTTTTACTCAAGATAAAAAAAAAAAACAATTACAGTTAGAAAGAAATGAACACTACCTTACTTTAAACAGCATTAAAAGGAATATAGAGGCAGGACTGTAATACTAGTATTACATTGGGACCTCATCAATGAACCTCTGCATTTCGTGAAATGCATTCACATAGGATGATAACAATTTGCTGAATCCACCAGTCCCACGGATATAATTGTATAAGGTCAAGATTTTATAATTTGTCACTTTCTGATTTAGCAAAGCAAAACTTGAAGCATTCAGAAGCTTCCTCTACGAATTCCACTACTGCCTCCATTTTTCATGACAGGAGGAAGATAGAAATCCTTCATCTCGAAGAAGAAGAAAATAATTCATGCACCAAAACCAACTCACAGCTGATATTACTAAGCGTTTGATTCGCACAGGATGAATGCTATCAGGGGACCTCTGCCTTCGCCAAAATACGATGGATGTACTGGAATTTTTACTTTATAAATTACATATATGACAGATTTGCACTGGATTAAACTCACTGACAATCTCCACAGTTCCCCAGGTGATGCAAACAGGGCTTTCTGGCATAAAGCTCTGCGTAGAGTTTTGTGGACGATACGATTTGTTCTTATTCAGAGCAACTTAAGAATGAATGCAACAACAAAATGAGCTTAAATTCTTTATATATATATAAGCAACCGGTATTAAGTTACAAGGATCAAGACAACAGTGTGTAGACAACAATAGATGTCACAAATATTCCTGCATCCCTAGTATGATTGTGTATAATAGAGAAGTAGTAGGTGCAGAAATAATAGCCGGGAGCATTTTAACTGTAAGTGCCTTCCCAGTTTGTTGCATGGTTCAAGTTGCATTATTTCCTCAATAAATTCCACCTCCTATTAGATGTGGGAAAGTGATAATTGCTTTGCACTACAATTAAAGTTGAGGGAGCTCATGGTTTTATAGATAAGCTCAGTCCCTGCTACTCTGGGCCCCTTTAGGCTGAAATCTGCTTCAGAGCAGAGCTCATATTGAAGAGTCTCTTCTGAAGCAGACGGTGCTTTGACCAACACTGCAGATGACTACCGTGAAATGTGGACCAATCATGTGAAAACACCCTCCCACAACATTAATCATGTTGACTAATGATAATAATCTTTCATTTTGCTGGATCACTTGCTCTTTGACCTTGTGCACAAGAAAATGGATGAAAATTCTGTTCACAGATCCACATCCCACAATCCAGAGGCCAGACTGAGCTGTTCTTATCTGACATGTAGGAGATTACAGGATCAACTCAGGCTGATCATCACTCACACACTGAGGCCGAGCCAGGGTCATGCAGATCAATAGCCTGTTTGTATGGGGCTGTATTCAATAAAGGGAGCTAGGCATGGAGATGTTTTTGCTTTTTGAGAGTTTAATGACGCCTACAACGGAGTATCACTTGACGAATTCAAGCATATAATACTTGACACAATCTG
>CABFOQ010024537.1:18173-31063 GCA_900660455.1 Gephyroberyx darwinii
GGTCTGCATGGTTACAGTGAGTGAAACTACGTTGACTTTAACAACTCTACCTGTTAACACCACAGTGCTTTGGTAGCCACTACTGTTAGAAAATCACCTGGCGTGTGAAGGTACCACACACCGACCTAGAGCTGCTCATGCTTGTACTGCCTCCATAGGGAAACACTGTATTTCCCTTATACAGGTTATTGTTATTTGAATTATTTGTGCATTATCAGTGGAACAAATGGCAATAACTATCTGTCAATTGCTAATACTGGCCAACTGATATATTGTGTTATATAATGTTAAATTCTAGTTGTTTTATATTATATTTTGTAGACTAATCCTGGATTCTTACGGGATTTCTGAACTTGTTTTGAAGCCAGTAAATCCGGTGAAACTTATAATGACATAACTGCTACGGGTCAGGCTGTGTACTATAGTGCAGCAGTTTCCCTTACCATAATATTCTTCTGACTCAGCACAATAACTGCCTCCCCAGTCATGATCTAAATCACATAAGTCTGTGAGAGCCCCTTCAGTCTTTGTTGCTCATGCCCAGGTGCACAGAGAAACACATCTCTGCTTTTGGCTGTGAAGGTGCACACCTGGAATACTAAAAGCCTGGAGGGGAAAAAAACTCAAAACCAATGGGTTTTAATCATACCGCCACCATTAGAGACTTTCAGCCAATGTTAGTAGAGGCGCACAACACCACATACAACACATCTCAGTGAAAAACACCAGGTGCCGGTATATGGTTAAATGTTGTGAGTGATAAATATGGTTTCATAGCTGTTTCTCTTTCTGCTAAATGTCTAGTGAGAAACTGGTCTTACATTTTATTTGAACTTTTAACTTAAAGAGCTTAATGCATCGCTACTTCTCTATTAATTATATGTTTAGCACGTTGCCACACAACTCACTGCTCTTTACCATCACTAGCAATAGTGAGTAATATTTCAGCTGGCTTAGCAAAAAGATTTCGTCTACTAGCCTGATTGCCCCATGCACAAACACTGATGAGGTCCATCCTGCTTCTCATCACCTTTCGGGATAGAAATAAAAACAAGTAAGCAAGAATAGAAGAACGCAATCCCCATGTTTCAAAAGGAGCCTAAAGACAGCGTTTCCAAGTTATTCCTTTTACATAACAGTGCTTTGAACAACAGTGAGAAGCCAAGCAAGAGTGAGAGAGACGTGAGGCAGCGTGTGGGCGGCACAGTGGGCAGCAGAGAGAGACTTTTCTTCCTGATTGAAACAGTTTATTTTTTCATATACTGACAATTAAGGGGCCAATTGGAGAAAACAGTTAGTTGATTTACTTGCCTCAACCTCAACCTGATCCTGAAAATGAGGTCGTTTCAAGTGAGCTGCTTGGTTTACTATGTAATGTTTATACTTCCACCTGCAACGTGAGGTTTCTGACCACATGATGCTCTTTCTAACCAGGGTCTGGCCCAACCGTGAACCCTCCGCTCATCGTCTTAAACAAAGGATCCAATTCAACTGGTGATGCAATTTGGGAGTCAATTTACATCAAGGGGCTATATCATACAGTATCAAACACGTTACACTAGACCATAAGAATAATTGGTATTCCCCATTAAGCATATAAATGGCAGGTGAAGGACATTAGAGACATATTACCTAAAATGACAGAGATTAAAGGAGAACTAGGCAACGTCACACATTGGCAGCTCCAAATGGCAACTGTATGAAAGATTTGAACTTTAATACCCAGACATCATGTAGCGTGATGTCAGTAAACTGCACACAGAATGCTCATGTTTAACAACCCCGCTTTATACCCAAGGATGCCAAAGAGACGAGAGAGGCAAAAAAAACTCTAACGATGGTGAGCCCAGCTTGGTGGAGCTAGATGGAGCAGCAGCTCCCCACTGTTTAGGAGACAGTTTGTACTCCGCTGTTGAGTTTTAATTCGACACTTGCTGTGGGTGAAGAAGTTCCCATACCCGGCACCAGAATTTCATTTGGGCAACAGGGCGAATCTGCAGGGTCTCAATTAGTGGGGGCCCCACTTTGTGATTTTGGCTGATAAGACGGGTGTATTTTTACATAAAACTCCTGCCTGGTGCTTTAAAGCAGCGGGGCTGGGACTGGGACTGGAGAAGGCTCTAACGGTCTGATGCTTGGGACAGCCGATGGGTTTGAAGTGCGTAGAGCGACTCTGTTGATCTAGAGTGTTAGTGCATGTGTGCTGTGGTACCCCCATTACTTATTCAACAGTGCACATGTACTACATTAGAAAACAGCTGCAAAATACTTGAACCTGCAAACAGGAAATACGAAAATGCAAGCTGGCTGCGAAATTAAGAATATGCTCTCTGATCCAAGGAGATCTTGTATTATTGTGTAAAAGGTCATACGCGTATGCAGAGGACCACCTAACTGTTTCTATGCGCCACTTCTCTCAGCAGCGCTGCTCAGCTTATTAGTGTTTTCTGCCCAAAGGTCATGCAATTAATCAAAACACTCAAAATATTGTTCACATTAATTTCAACAGAAATTATGAACAGTCCTTATCTTGAAATAAATAAAGCCATTTTAGCATTAAGATATCAGGACGCATTCTGTGGTGAGGTGAATTAGCTCCCAGGGTCTCTATTCTCTGGTACAACTACAATGAAATGGTTAATAATTAAGTTTCCCTGTTCCACATGAAAAGGGATCACACTTCTCCAGGAAAATAAAAGCAGACTAAATGAGGGCAAAAAATCCCGTGGTGGTCACTGTAACCTTAATCCACACATAGAACAAGCTATTTATTCACAGGGAAAAACACAGTAGTGAGGATGTAGCGCCACATGAAAAGACCAGCAACACTTACAATGCCATTATTCCAGTTTATTAATCTGTGCATTAACCTATGGAAAAGCATTTTGAGTAGGCAAAACTGCTTTTTAAAGCAGTTAGTGAAAATCTGCCTAATATATGATGTACTTACAAGGGAATAAAAGCATAATCTAAGAACAAAGTGTTCAAACGCGCTTTAAAATAAGAATTTATTAAAAAGCTAAATATTTATCAAAATGAACATTTACCGGATAACTCGGGAAACAAAATGGTATGGAAACAACTGGTCCAATTTATGTTACACAAGCAAGTAATACAAAGTGTCGCCTCAGACATTATAACACCTTGGCGCTCAGCGAGATAAAACATAACATAATTTCAGTAATGAAAACAGCAGGAAATGTTGCCAACATTCATGCCAGATGTCAGAACTAAAACCTTTACACATTTTAGGCCATTACACTTAATACTTACATCGCGTTGATATACCCTTGTAAGTATTATGTATTAGGAATACTGTGTTTTTGACATATGTTTCCAATAATACATAACTTGAGACACAGGAATTAATCCAGTGTAAAGAGTAAAGAACTGTCTGTCTTCTGGAGTAGTGCTTGAATTGGAAAAAAAAAAAAATATGCCAGCACTCCAGGCTTTCCCAAAGTTGATCATTTATACATATTCATTGAAAAAACAGGTAGAATGTGCCAACGACAGTGTTTTTTCTCTGTTTCGCCAAATAAAAAGTGCTGATGAAGACCCTAAGGCCTGTTTGAAATGCCCCTGCTTCAGCTCTGTCATGTCTTAGTCAAGCAACCGGGGTGTAAATTAGACACAAGATCTTCATAGGCTGCTGCACCCCCCCCAACTCCTCCCCCCTCCCAGTCTCAATCACACACAAAGGCTTAGATGTGAAAGAGAGCCTTGAAATAAAATGACATGTAACTTTGAGATTCCCTGTAGGCTGAAAATCATACGCAGCAAGAGTCCAACAAAGGAAAATAGGCCTATTACAGGCTAGTTGTCTGCTAAACCTTCATAGAAGTTCAGAAGTTCAAAACTTCAAACTTTACTGTCCTTACCTATAGGACCAAAGTGGCTAAGGCTGAAAACAAGACCCTTTATTGTGTCAAAATGAACTAAATGTGGAGACAAATCCACCTATTCAGTCTTTTCACTTTCACTTAACGTTACTGAACTGACCTACACCCACACCACGACGATAATGTCTTTGAATGCTTTTTCTTGTTATATATTTACCGATTATTTGCACATTCTCCACTGGATGTCCATGACAGCGGCAATTGTGGTTGCTAGGAGACTAGAGACGCAGCTGCAAAGCCTCTATATAGAGAAACTGATCGGGACATATCACACACATAAGCCTATTATACACTGTAGGTTGCCTGCCATGTGATTAGGAACTACAACAGGCTATGCCTACCAAGATGACGCAGGCACACAGTGAGAATTAACAGTACAGTGGGTGAAAATCAGATGGCAGTAAACAAAAACACTTTTAGCATATGGTATCGTTCTCCCACGTATACACGACACAGAAATCACTTTACATGTTGCACTAATTGGTCTACAGTAAGCCTTTTTTTTCCCGCCATGGCTGTTTTAGTCGCATGAAACATTAAAGGAAGGATTGTTGTTTTTTTCTACCCAGCTCCTGTATGTACGTACAGCTGTATGGCATAGTCCGGATTGTTTACCTCGATGACATGTGACCAAATATTCCCTGAGCTCTTAAATATCATAGTTCGACCTGCTGTGTATTGAACTGTCAAGATTCACTGAGGTATCTCACATCCATAGCAGGAAGACAAATAATTGGTCCAGCCAATTTAGCACAGTAGTATCTTGAGATTTGCTGACATAAAGTGCCCTATAATATCTAAGAAAGGTATGCTACAGCTTTGACGGTGGATGCCTTTGTGAAAAATGACTTATTCCAGAATCAACTCTTGGCAAACAACCCAGTTACAAAGAGCCGCGTGAGCAGTTTTCTAATACATCTAACCCACATTTGCAAATTAATCTATGAACATGAGTAAAGAATTGTGCCTCAAAATACGTTTTTGTGATTATAGTATGAGTAAAAATGTACATACCCCAAGCTTACATGCATCAATATTGGCTGTATTCACCTATCTCCTTTGAACTCAAAGGTAGCAACTCTGATCTGAGGCCTGTGGGATTTTTCAAAAAAACCACAAAAAAAAACCTCTTAGAACCAAAAGATTTTGTCAACTAATTAACACCCTCATCTTGAATCTTAAATAAACCGCTTAACATCAAAGCTGCCTGATTTTACACCTTACCACGCAGGAATTATCTCCTCACTTGTGTGAAATTCCATTAATGCTTTGGATACCGTGAGCCGAGAGAACGGGGCGTTTGGAGAGCGGTTACCGCGCTGAGGCTGTGTTTTTAACTAGAACTGTTTGATCTTCAGATAAGGTCATCCGCATCAGGGTCCACACGCAATTAATAATGCTAACATTGGTGGAGTAACAGGCCAGGCCAACACACACACACCATTAAGGACGATTTGGATTGGTTCAGCGATGACAATGTTTCATATGTGGAGATATATATCGAGATGTACCTACCTAGCTACGCGTTGATTAAGACACATAACCTATCGACGCTAGAACAACGGTTGGGTACGTAACTAAACGTAACTTAACAGGATCATATATTACGAATTTGGATGATGAACTTTAGGTTCTCGTTTTTTTTAAAGGCTATACAAACTTGGTCCCTTGGTCAGCCAGGAACCAAGAGTTGATAGTTATAACAGGTTAGTTTGAACATTGTACTCAAAAATTCACTTCTAAAACACAACTGACTTGATCTAATAAAAACTGATAGCAGAAAACTTGTTTTCATGAGTCAGGGACTGACCGCGGGTAGTCGGAGGTGGAGGGGAATGTATCTACACCCTCACTATCTGCACTATTTCAATGTCAAACTACTGCCTGGTTCAGTCTCATGAGCTCCGCCTCCTGTTTCACTCAACATTACATCAGCTACATTTCACACAAAGTTACTGTCCATTACTTTTCTTAACTATAACTGTGATATGAGAGCAGCCTTACAGTCCAACTAACATGTTGAAACTATTTTAATGGCTTTGTTTTTATCATTTTTATTACCTATACTGTTTTTTGCTTATTTTATTATTCCATTTGTTTGCTTCTATTCTATTATTCCCTGCTGAATCCTATTACGTTTGCTGCTGCAAGGACCTAATTTCCCCACAGGGATCAATAAAGTTCCATCTTATCTAGACACACTGGTCCACTAGTAAATGAATATATTCCATCAACAGCATATGACATCTGACAGAAACATGAAGCTGTATTCCTTATAAGTACAGGAGAGTATTACCGATTTTTGCTGTTTTTGCTATTATTAATGATAGGATTTGGGGAAAAGCCTGAACATTAGTGGTGTCTGCAAATCCTAGAGCAGAACCAATCTATCAGTATAAGTATTTCACCACGCTAAGCAATAACATCAGAATAATGCAATCTATCCAACCTGATCCCATAGATTTTCCAATGCGTGTACACTTTTCCCCTCTAAGCTATGGAGCACGGATTTTTACTCTCAAGTGTTTTGATTTAACCATGTAATTATACATTAAGTAAATAGAGATATGGCGGGTTGGCTGGCTGAATACAGTTTAAACACACTTTTTTAAAGATTATTTTTTGCCTTTATTTGATAGTTAGTAGAGAGAGGCAGGAAAGATTGGGTTTGCATCATGTGGTATGTGCCTTAGATGAGCACTGAGCCACCAGGACGCCCCTGAACACATCACTGAAAGCTAAACATAGCTTCTCTGGTGTTGTGCAGCCTATCGAACCTTTTCCAAATCAAATTAGAGACAAAGGGCAATGTTGCTTATACATTATCTACAAGCCATTTCCTGAAGCCCATTGGTTTTATTGTCATCATTTAGGGCGGGGTATTTATTTTCAGAGATTTTCCATTGGTTTTGCTGTGCTAATATCGAGCAAGGTCCTTTAATTCAGACATCCTGAAACACATAATTTACTGCTGAGGTCAGGGTCACGTGCACACTGTCAGTGCTGGTTTGCTGAGCGGTGTCTTTTTGCTATCTGATATGTGTCACCCAAAAGTTTACAGTCATCAATTACAACTCAATCTGTCCTACCGCACACTAAATTTAAATTCTACTTTAAATTGACTCGCTGTTATCAAAATTACTGCCAAAAAAGACGGAAGCTATTCCCCCCACAAAAAGCAGACAGTACTGAATCCATCATAGTGGACTACGGCTTCAGATTAATGATTATATCTGTTAGCAAAGTTACCAACTGAATGGGATCCCAGGAGCAGTGGTGGGTAATGCAACCGTGTGCACTAAACAACAATCTAAGGGGGTCAAAGAGTAGAAGAGAATGAGGAAAAGCTTGATAACACAATCCAAGGACTGATTCAACTGTTAACTTACTCTGACGATTTTATTATTTTTTGTAGTTAATGTTTAACTTTCATGTTAACTTTCCCAGTTCTTACTTGGGAAATGCTTTACTACTTTGGGTTTTTTTCAGAGTCAGGGTCAACTACACAACAGTGAATAAACCTGGTAGGGATTCAGTGTCTTGGTCAGTAAGGGTGGCTGCATTGCCAACATGGGGGCTTGAACCTGAGTATGTATAGATGGCGAAGCTTTGTAGACATCCACAGCGTTATCCCATATCCGTAGCGAATTGCTAAAATTTATGAATTTCATTATTATTTCCATGGATGTTTTTCAGTTTGTGCTTCTCACCTCTCAAAGAAACAATAACTGCACACAAAAGAAACACAAAACAAAGCTAACACCCTACATCTGTTAGCACGCCAAAGCACAGTCTTGTTGCTTAATCTTTGTTGCGTGCAACAAGTGCATCTTGGCAGAGCAATGTCAGGCGCGGCCAAAAAAATTCTACGCCTGTCTGCATTGTTGCTTCCATTGTTCTTACAGCTAGACAGGGTTGTGGATTAAAAGATCACTGTGAGATTAAAGTAATCTGATTACAAAAAATGCAATCTGCAATCTGGCGCAAATACTATTAAGAATACAGTAACCGGATTACAAATGCTTTTGTAAAAATAGGTGATAGATGACGTTACTCAAAAACATGTTTGAAGGGAAAAGGGGAATTAGAGTGTGAAATTATATTCACAAGCATCAGTTATTGTACTGTAAGTAACATTTCTTTACAATTGACTGAAAATGCTTCCAAAGCTGATCACTCACTGAGCATTTTAACAACTACTGTCCATGTAATATAATGTCAAATTACTGGAGTCAATGCTGCATTTATGGAAGAAAACATATTGAGCATATTGTTCATTGTGTCACAGTTTTCTAAGCGAGTGGTCAGCAGTCTCACCTTCTGTTTTTGGCGATGCCATTTCAAATTTGAGAAGTGAGGCCTGTCACTAAATGTCATCTTATCACTTCTTTGTCGTCCTATCACTCCTTTCACAACTTGTCACGTTGAAGCCCAGTCTGTGACATGAGCAAACTGTTAGCTTCCTTCCAGGCAGGCTAGTAGGCTTTATTAATATTTATAGAAAAACAGCTTAAGGGCAGCCCCCTTGAGAGCTATCACTCCACTTTGCTGCCTAACACTTGCAAAATATATTGACAACTCCGTTTCAGCACTGCCCTGCCCCTGAAACCCTCTCTATGCAGGTGTGCAGCTGGCTTTGAAAATATGTCAGTTTGCTGAAAAGCAAAGCAAAGCCGAGCCTAGTTGTGAGAGCTGAAGTCTATTTCACAAAGAATTAAAAGAAAAGGGGGAAAATGAAAAAGCTCTTTTGACTGAAATTAGAAAGACGTGGTATAATCACGATGCCATGTTTTAGATGTCAACCGGGTGTGTGGTTGGATGAAGAAACGGTTCCTGTTGGCAGCACACCGATGCCCCAATTTCCAGACATAATGTTGGCCCAGGACCACCACAGTACAGAATGCACCTCCTCGTGCCTCTAGTCCCCATGTCAAACGTAAATGCTTATAAAGCTGACCCTTGACGTGAAACAGCATGCACATGGACATCATCAAAGGGGGAATATTTCCTTCCTGAGACCTTATCTGATTGCCTGGATTAGTGAGACGCACAGAATATAGACTGCAAAAGGATTTCATCACTCTTTGGGCCAAGTAAACGTTTCCAGAGGCACCCAGATGAGTCCAGGCAGACTATGCTATCCTGTGATGTCTTGCCTACCGTACACCATGTTTATTGTGTTGATCAAATTAAGAGTTTTAATGCTGCTGGCTTTAACACAAGGATATATCCAAACTCTTCTATTACTTATTGTACCTTCGGTTCCATACCTCATTGAACTGCACTCACAATGCTACAAATGCTAACAGGAAGGTGGTGCTAACTTCACAGACAGAAAAACTCTGATCTGAAAACCTTTAAATGTCCTAAGCAGAAGTTTGATCAGTAAACTGGATGAACTTTCCCCCCCGTCCGTCAAAGCTATCACAGCTCAAACTTGTGATCTGACAGCATTGAAGCACAGTGACGATAAACCTTTAAAATTGCCTCTGATATGGTTAACGTGAAATGTTAGCAGGCACAGCCCTCAATCATTCCTGAAATAAACAATACAGGAATACGCTACTTTGACCCGTTGAAAGCAACTTTCTCAAAAGCAATCTAGTATAGAAGAGTTTCTTTTGCAGTGCAAAAAAACCCCAAATATATCCATGGATGTATTATGAATGTGTAAAAAATGCATGTTGTTTATCCACCAATAAAACCACTGTGACAGCCATTACTGACCCCAAGTCTAGAGACTAAAGACACTAAAGGAGCATGGTTAGATTACGGCTGTTTTAACAAAGCTTCAAATAACTAAAAAAACATGTACTGAGTTAATCAAACAGAGCAGAGCCGACACTAAAATCCCCTTTTCCTGTCATGTTGCATGACCTCTGGAACACTAGTTTGCTTTTTTGCACTACAAGCCTCCTACCTCCTCCTTTGTCAACAAACAAACTACAACAACCAGTCCCTCCAAAATCACGGCTGATGAAATCACGAGGTAAAGGGTTTTTGATGTCAGGAGGAAAAGTGGCGCACTCCCATCTTTTGAAAGCCTAATGCATCACTGAATATCTCAGGGCCCCCTGGTCATGTGGTTGGCTGGTTGGTTGCAAACAAAGCAATTCGATTGTTAAAGCCAGTGCTCTCTGCTGTGATGAGGAAAAACGCAAAAATCACAACCCATCATCAAATCTGTTGATATACATTTTCATGACGCAATGCCGTGCACTAGTTGTAAACTAGTAACTAGTTGTAATGTACAGTTGCTGATAGGGCTGTAAAAAACTGCCCAGCTGTATTGACTGCAACCCTATTGTATATGTTGCCCTTCTAACTGTAAATCACTGGGGTCCAATTACCTGCAAATTAACTGCCATTTCACTATCTTGCATAAGAATATCCTGGTCATGATGAAATGCCACTGGGGAGGAGGTTGTTCTGATGGGAGGATTCGAAGACACAGAAAATACAAGAGGCCACTTTGTTAGTCTGATAGCTGCAAGCGATGTGATGCCTGTCAGCCAAATCGCCCTAATAGCGTAACCTTCAAACACCATAAGGACATCTTAGCATTCATGTGTCACTTTGCTCGAGTTCAATACGAGTTGCAGTTCAGTCATCAAATTACTAGCTTTTTTTTCTCCATCTACTGTCCATAGTTTCAGCAGGCAACAGTTTACACACAACAATGTGAGTGGGTCTATTTGGTGCAGTGCATTTAACTCTAGTGGTCTAAAACACATTGACCCGACAGTTGGATAGAACCAATCTGTGAGCCGTGGTTGGGGGACAGTCTGAGACGGTCAACCTCAATTTCTCTACGTCAGCAGGAGTTTTTAGTGCTTGATGGCCACTCCAACATATAGAGTCGTAAGGTCAGCAGCTCCAAATCTGCTCCGTGAGGGCAAGTTGTACGATCAGAGTACGCCTGAGGTTCCCCGTTTGTTTCTCATTATATCATTCACGTTCAGGTTGTAGAACGTTGTCTTTGGGCTTTGGGATATTTCTCAGTAGCTGCTCCCCGTGGTAAGCGCAGGCAGTGGACAAACAGAACAGAAACACCTAACAATATACAGTATGAAGTACCCAATGTGGAGTAAATATGGAGAAATCTACTTTCTTTTCACGTTCTGGCTCCAGAACTTCCTATAAAGGTGTTTGGATGTGGCGACTGGGGAGGCCATGGACGTTATTTGACTTCATCCTGGTAGTTCATGACACCACTCTTTGAATATGAGAATAAGGGAGCATTGTGAGGGAACGGCGTTAGCACCATAGGGTGTACCTGGTCCTGTGAAATGGCCTCATATTCCTTTGCCATTTTACAACCATGCAGAGCAATCATCAAACTTAATGACTCCCGCTAGATGGCTGCCCATGCCATTACAGATTCACCACCAACAGACACTGCTAGCTGAGATTGCTACAATGGCTACCACTGTAGATGTGCTTTCAGCTCAACTAACCCCTAGATAGGCCAAACTACACCTGAAGATGGGTCTTTTTTTCTGTAAAAATGATTTAAAGTAGAGTAGATTTGATACAGTATGGAAGAAGGGGCAGACAACAATAAATCAAGGTAGAGTGACAAAGGTATGAGTGCCACACCTTACGACACTAAGTGAGTCATCTTAGAAATTGCTACATGCAGACTATGAAATGTGGGACACAAAGGGGAGTCTGTTGCTGTCTGCCAAGGAGAGGAAACTCTACCCTGTGACTGGGGGGCTCAAGTGCAAAATTCCATCAACCATAACCAACCACTCCCTAACCTCACTCCTCGAGCAGTCTGTTCGAGTGTTTCTGACTCTTGGACCTGCAAACAGGTGTAAGATTCCAGTTCTTTGAAAAACTGATCCGATCGGGTTAGCGGAAAAGTGAACACTGAAGTGCTCTAGCATGTTGAGTCAAATCAAATCCAACCAGCCAAAAGGAGATAATGTTGAGCAGTATTACTGAGCCAGTCTGTCCCACATGATAACAGGACACACGATAACGCAGGAGGCCTGGGCTCGGGTAGGATTTCGGCATTTCTCTCTGTTGTGGGATTTGGACTTGACTTCGCCATTGCAGGTAGTCCAGTCCAACGATATGCTAGTAAAATCTGATGTTGCCCTTATGCATTGAAATCAATACGGCGGTGTTACGGCATCAATACTGCCAAGTTACTTTCAAGTCTAATGTTTACCAGATGACACCACATTACAGCAGAGAAAGTTCTTAGCTCCGGGTTATTTCGGAGCTAACTTCACCAAGGTGAAATCGACTGGGGACTGCTCCGCTTTGTAATTTGCAGTCTCTTTAGTTATTTAAAGAGTTTCTTCACCTTTTTGACTTTTTTTTTTTATGCCAGTCACTTCAAAATATTTGATACATCATCTCGCAAAGGAACCCATGACGCTTTTCGAATGCACAGACTCAGACAAAACACACAAAAACAACTTCCATTTTTAAACCCAGGTTATGTTAACCATATAATCACTTCAAGTGCAAAACAATAAAGATTTAATATAGTGTTGAGGCTACGCATCTGAGAGGCTTTATTTTGATGCAGGGATTAGTGGCAACCAGTCGACACGCAACAGGAACAAGATGACTGTCCACACTGATAATCGGTTGGTCACTACCATGTGGCAATACCACATGCTTTCAATTTCTGCAATGTCCTCGACTTATCACACCAAATCTGGAGCAACCCACTCAACATTTGAAAACTAGATAGATCGTATGTGTGTGTGTGAGAAAGAGAGAGAGAGGGGAGGAGAAAGAGGGAGCAAGAGAATGCAGTTCCCAGCTTTCATGTCCAATAAAGTGCTGTAATTGTGACAGCTCCCCATTAGTTCTACGTGTGATAAATCACAAGATGACAGACTGCAGCTTCAACTAAACATAATGCTCCGGGGTAGCGAAGTCACCTCTCTTTTTTTTGCCATTAGCCCCCCCCCTAACCCCAACCCCCCAAGCTGAGCAGTTACAAAAGTAGGTAAGGATTATTAA
>CABFOQ010024537.1:32083-46938 GCA_900660455.1 Gephyroberyx darwinii
CATCAACTTCCACCAGGTCCCAGGGAAAAGGGGCGATACCACTTTTTCAGTACTAATCTTAAGTGTAGGGACGATAGCGCCGGTCTGATCCGTTACTTTTAACTGCTGAACAAAATCGACTCGGTTTAGAATCATTAGACATAAATTACTGAGATTAAATTCCTTTTGTTCCTTTAGAGAGATCTAATATTCCCCTATGTGTGAAATCAATTCACTTTGCTTTGATTTCTGACATTTTACATAGCTCTTGGTATTGGATTTTATTATTCTCCGATGTCAGTTCCCTATTTTAGTGTGCTATCAACCGGATACCCTATATGAGTATCAGCAATGACCCGTCCCTTCACTCCATGGTGTGTTTGTATATTTGTGTGTTATGTTCACAACTTGCCCAATCAGACTGCAGAGCCTCTCTACATTGTGCCTAGGGCCCGACCAATGACATCCGGGGGCCCTACTCGTACTTCATTGTGTCTTTGAACTGGAACCAATGAAGTGATTTTTGCCCATTTCTATCATTTACACTCTTTTAGTTGGGCCACACAACATGGCCACACAAGATGCTGTTTTTAGGTTTGCAAGCTTTATAATGCTAATAACGCAAAAAAAAAAAAATAGTGAATCATAAAATTGATTTGCAGGGCCTTTTTGTTGCAACCATAAACTGGTATTTATCGGTAATAGACCTGTTTGTGATTTTCCTCTTCTTTGATTATTATTTTACAATGGCAAAACTATCAGCTATGCACTTGCATGAACGTTACCAAGCCTTGCTCTATTTTTAACAGGACTACTACTGGGCTGGTGCTGCTGCCACGCTATAACGTGGGGTTACTACAAAGTTGAATAAAGACTCACCTGCAAAAATAAAGCCGGTTTGAGCAACGGAGACAATGGATACCGGCAACCCGTATCAAATGTACAGCTTCCTTATTTCCAAAATACCAACAGCAACGTTTCTAATAGTAGTTATTTTAGTTTGCACCATATTGTAGGATAGGAGGCACCATCCTAGGAGGTTACAACACATATTTACAGTGGGACAGTGAAGCCTACCTTCAAATTCTGCAAAGAAGTCCTTATCCGTCTTCATCCATTATTTGTACCTACTCTCACATCATTCAGGACACGGTGCAGCCATTCCTCAGCCTACTCGTAAAGGGAAGTGTCGACTTTTGATATCCTTTACTACAGGCTGCCAGCTCTATCAAATTCACACATTGCAACGTTAAGGCGGTCTATAAGCCTTTTAGCCTGATAAAAAAAAAAAAAAAAACACGCGAGGGGCAGGTAGGCGTAACGTAGCGCACCGCGTACAAACGTTGTTAATCTCTTCCACTAAAAATAAAACGGGGGTAAATGGGTAAATCTATTAAGGAGGGGGGGAAAAAACTATTCTTACAAATCACGAATGTGCCAGAAATAAAAACGTCCACCTAGTGAAGACAGAGGAGCACCACTGACCGCAGCTCCGTAGTTCCCCGTTATGCTCCGCTGCTGCATGATGCTTGTTGTGTGCAGCTGTTTTTCAACACAGGCAAACATCTCACTAATATCTACCTTACCATGCTGGAGACACATCCAACGTAGCAGGCCTGTCCCGTTGACAATTCTCCAATAAAGATGGGGATCCCAAAAAAAAATCCCTTCTTCTTCAGCTTCTTCTTCTTCTTCTTCTTCTTCTTCTTGCCTTTCGGTTTAATAGTACCCAGAGCAAAGCAAGTATATCTCCGCTGTGCACGACACGGCACGGCAAAAAAAATTTTTTTACCCTCCTTCTCCTCCCCCCTCCTCCTCCAAGGTGCTGCTGCTTATAGCATTCTCAAAGAAGCAGACTTGGATGTGAGGCGTTCAAGATGCCCGTTAACATGCAAGGCTAATTGAACACAATGAAATCCTCCGGGAAGATGTGGGGGAAAGAGTCCCCGGACACGGAGGAGATGGCCACACAGTGAAGATAAGGTGAAGCGCTATCGCCGATATGCCTGGGAATGACACGCTGTGGTCCCTCAGCATTTACAATTATAGTTTGTAGCACGAACGAGCGTGCGTGGTCGCCCCCTTCGGTGCTAGGCTATAGCCCCTCTCAATATCTCCGTTTCTTCTATTCCCTGATGGAAAAAAATCACTATTACATTCCTATAATAGTCCTATAGGGAGCTGGAGGATGCCCGTGATACTCAACAGGAAGTTTAGAGTGACGTTATTCCAGCCTCCTTTAGGGTATTTCTATATTTTATATTATACGGCATCACTATATATACTCCCATAAAATATTCCTGTAATAATCCGATGAAAAGTATGGGATTATAAAAGGATGACTGCGGTTCTTTTAGTTAGGATTTTCTTTTTTTTCTTTCTAAATGAAATGCTATTTGAGGCATTAGTGCGGATGGTGCAGCTTACCATCACCTATCAACGTTATCAAAGAAAAAAAACAATATGCGATTATTTTCTGAGTATGACCACATCTGATAAATAATGATTTTTAAGCTGTGCAAAACGTATTTGGCTTGTTTGTAGGGCCTAGATGAACATTTAAGAAGAAATACCAGCAGTAGCGTAATATTAACTTTGAAGCTTTCATTTAGTAGTGCAAATTAATGTGTTTTCAGCATTTGGCCACCATCAGTGTTTCTGCAGTAGAAAGCCAAAATGTTATTATGTGAAGATTTCAGCATTGACAATGATACCCAAATGTCTACTGGAACCTCTGACACCAGTTAGGAGGAAACACAACATCTGTCTTGTTCCCACTGACAACACTTTTGTCCTACCAGGTTCTGATCCTAAATCCATTGCCATATACTCTTCTCCAATTCTTAGGTTGTTCTCGGGGGTTAAAAAGACTGGTCAAGAGTTCCTGGCCCTGGAAGTGTGTTTGGTCAGCCAGAGAACAAGAGAGGGGCCATGAGGAGGTATGTGCAGGCTTTAATTCACTGCATTGTCCCCAGAAGCTAATCTTGGCCAGGCTCGGAGTCTTAACAGCTCCCAGCCTGTGAATGGATGAGTGAAAAGTTAAATATGCTTTCAGATGTAAAACTGAAGCCTGGGCTGGTATTGTGGCCGTGTCATTGTGGGAGTGTGAGATTTGCTGTAGACAGGAGGAAAAAGGGCCGAGTTTCATTTTGAGAGGTTGTATTTAAGGCTCATGTCTGCAGTCCATTGTTAATGCAGCTATTTCCACGTGGCCAAATATCTGGAAAATAAAATGAATGGTGTTATGCTCTGAATGAGACTGTGGTAGGCTACCCCATAGACAGATATTTAGAAGCTGGACTCAACCATCGCCTCATGACACCAATTCTCCTGTTGTCATCCATGCCAGCAAGATTTACAATGTCCCTTTAGTCGCCCTTGTCTAATCACAAAACCTCAAACCGTTGCTTGACAGCATCGTAAACAGCCTTGCTCCTGATCAAAACCTATTTATATTATCAGTAACATAAAATAGCATGTAACGCAAATGATTACCGTGGGGGAAAATAGGCTGCTGCAGAAGCAAATAATACTAGGATACAGAAGAGAAAACCGGATTATAAATAAGAAATAATAAGAAAGCAAAAGAGGGTTATATAAACATACACATCCCACATTTCCACACTATAACACTATTATATTATGAAAGAAGAAAGTGTGCAATAGAAGCAATAGAATTTATTGAGACAAAAAAACCTAAGCGAAAAATATGTACAATATGATAACATAGCAAGAACATGAAATAGAAGAAAATGAACACATTATGAAATCTACTCAAATTACAGCTGTACAGTAGCTCCAGAGGAGACGCACTTATGATTTCTGGTGACTAGTTTCCATGCCTACCTATGTTGAATGCACTTACTGTACAGTAAGTGACTTTGGATAAAAGCGTCTGCTAAATGACTGTAATGTAATGTTCTGTACGCATCGCTGTCAGTATCAGAACATGGTTATGGATGTGCAGAAAAAGAACCTCTGCAACTGCGTTACCCATAGGACACCTATCTCTACAGTTTGCCAATGGATAACAGCCCAATCAAGTACCATTACAATAATTACGATAATTGACATTTACTTTATACAATGTTACCACAATTATTCAGCCTGTGTTAACAAAGTATAAATTCGTTATATTTAAGGTATTTGAAGGCATCTAGCTTGAGCATGGCTGTGTTTTTAATCAATGGCTTACCGTAGATTTCAGTCTGCTCCTGAATAATTCACTCACTTGCTCAGAATTTATGAATTTCAGAGTGCAGTGCTGTCTTCTTTTAACATCCAATGGGAAAAAAATGTGTTTGGTTTCGAGTCAAGGCTTAAATTATATGGCCCATAAAACTCCTAATTAGAGAACGCTTGGCCATACCATTCCCCCTGTCTTCTAATTCCCTTTCCTCGCTTTCAGCATGAACTTAGCAAAGCTAATCATTAGAAAACACAAGCATACATTACGTAGCTGACGCTCTCCGTTTTTGATATATGTATAATGCTGTAAAGCAAGGGTGACATTTTGCATCTGCCCCATCAAAATGTGTTTTGGGTGATGAGTACAGTAGTTATACCATCATTTATTGTACTTAAAGCTGCGCTAGGCAAGATTTCTTATGTAAAAATGACACCCGTCTCATCAGTCTGAGTTACGAAGTGCGGCTGCAACAGAGAAGCGCATCACAACCCTCCAAACCGAGACGCTGTAAATTCGCTCTATTTTCCCAGATGAAATTCTAGTGTCGGGTATGGACACCACTCCACCCACAGGAAGTGATGAAGCAAAATTTAAGATTGTACTTCAATCTTAAATTGAAACTGTCTCCGAAAACAGCAGTGAGCGAGCGCTGCATCCAGAGGAGGCTGGACTCACCGACGTTAGCTCTTTTGCCTCTCTCGTCCCTTTGGTATCCTTTGGTATAAATCATCACAGACAAGCGGGGTTGGTCAACATGAGTGTGCTGTGTGCAGTGTACTGACACCTTACATGCATTCTGGGTATTGAAGTTCAAATTCAGTTTTCAGTGCAGCTTTAATTTTCTCATCCAACACTTGAAGCACTTGATGTATGTGGATGATGCTTTTAGCAATTACAAAAAGTACAACCCAAATTAATAAAGTACGCTCAATCTCTTCTTGGTGTGTCAGCATCACTATCCAGTGTCTTTGTCAAAATTGTGATAGCTGCTTTAGTATTTGTGAGCGAGAATGCTAATTACAGTATAATGCTAGCAATTACCACAAGTCAGCGTTAGTGCTGTTGCTGCTCCAGAGAATTATAAAAATGTCATTATATTTTTAAGTTGGCTCAACAAGTCATATTTTAGAACCATTGTGACAACACAAATACAAATGGTGTCTCTCAAATCATATCATCTGTACGTTTTGCAAGTTGCTTGTAAAAACCCTTGAAAGTGATGTGCTGGTTCAATACATCTGTGATGAATGCTTGGGAGAGCAGACAATGACACAACAGATGTTGTTATTAACACAGTGTGTGTCGAAAAGTAACCCAGTCACACAGAGGCACGGAAAATGACACTTCCTGTTTAAAAGAGATCCAGTGCTGTTTACAGACACTAAACAGGTGACAAGGCAGAGGTTTTCATATCGGAGTGGCTGTTTAAAAAAAAAAAAAGATTAACATGAGTTCATTGCAGACGCACTGTTTTGGCTTTGAAACCCAAACCCAAAAATATTGTTGCTCATTTTTATTTTGTTTCAGTTTACAATTTAATTCCTTGTTTAAGAAAAAAAAGTGTAAATCTGTGTTCGTGACATCATTCCTCATTTAACGGAAATGGCAGCCCTAGTTCCCGCTAAGAAGTGAGTCACTGCACTTAGGCAAACGAACCATTATGAATTTGGGATTATTTTTTTAGTATTTTAAATTATTGCAAGCAAATGGAACTTTGCCACTATATATTATATATATAGTATATATATATGGTTGCACACTATAATATACTATAATATATAGTGGCAAAGTTTCATTTGCTTGCAATAATTCAAAATACTAAAAAAATAATATGTATATATATTAATTACTTACATGCCACTTAGAAAGCAAAGTAAGTAATGTTTGGGATGCATGATGTTTTTGGTTCAATATCAAAAGCAAATTGAATGCTTGAAGTTTATCAATTTTGCTATAAATTGTTCGGTCAACAGGTACGTTGACTGTACGCTGAGAGGCTTTGTGCAGTACAGCAGCACATAGTAAGAAAACCCTTACTTCTAAAACACCTTTTCACTTCACCGGTCTTGATTAAGGAGCACTGTTGGTGCTAAATGTTTGGGAAATTAGTATTAGAGAAATTTAAGCAGTGGTGAACCAGCCATTATTCTTTGGCTGTATTCCTAAATTGGCCACTTAAGAGCAACTCAGCCTTAGCAGACTTTGTAAATTCAGTCCCTGTTTGTTTGGGCTTGCATTTGGTTCGGCCTGGTTCTCTTAGTAATTGCCACAAACACTGTTGAGGAAGAAAAACATTTTTTAGAACTTTGTCCTCTGCATTTTCATGATGGTCACTGCAGACTCTTCGGTTGACAGTAAATTAAACGTCACTTCCATTTGTTTGCTTTCCATTTTAAGTCACTAGCTTGAGGATTTTCTCCTTCAATTACCAAACCAAACTTGCCTTCCATTACAACTTTCTTGGATGGTCAACTTTCTGTGCAGTTCTCAAGCTTGTCAATTCGAAGCTATTCCCCCCTCAGACTGTAATAGGATCAAGGCTCCGAGCTGCTTCTACATGATTGATGAAAGATTAAAAGGATTGTTGAGATTGAAGGCACATTTAGCTCCCTGCTGGGGTCCAATTTCTAGTCCTTGTGCAGGCAGTGGGGCTGCCACCGTGCAGATGAGAAGATCACTGCAGAGCATGACGATAATGTAAAGCGGATGTGAGCATGTCTCGGAGAGCTAACGTCAGGGGCAAGCAGGCAATAATTTCGAATCAGAGTATTCTCTTTCCTCAGGAAAACCAGTGCCTGGTGCGGTCATGGAGGTCAGGGAGAAATAAGACTTTGAAAAAGGAAAGAAAAGTGTGATGCGGAAAAAACGAGCTATCAAATGGTTGTGAAGTTATGTGATAATAGTGTTGATTTCTGCTGTTAGTGATCGTACCACTTGTGTAACCCCATCGGAAAGGAATGGCACTTTCCCTGATTGAAGACAAATGGCCTTACACAAACCCAATTATCAACTTTTCCTTCTGGCTCCTGTAACAATCAAGTGTATTTCCCCTTCCCTTCACTCTGTCCTTCATGCATTAAGTGCCTTCAGTTGGTTGCACACTAAGATTTTGAGGCGAAATGCATAGCAAGCATCTTGAAGAGATCATCTCTAATTATTATATGGTAAACCTTGTCGACATTATGATTAAGTGGTGTTTCAATCACAGGTGGTGTGCATGAGGCGCAATCCTTCCAGCGTCTCATTATCAGTGTTTTCATTATCACTTTTTTTTTTTTTACTCAAGACAAAGGTTGTGGTATTTATCTTAACAGGAATGTAATCTCTCCCGCAGCAGTAGGAGCAGTGCAATTAGAGGTCATACTGTTAAATAAAGAATCGGCAGCAAAATTAAATGAGGTGATGAGTTATTATTTCATAGATCATGTGCTCAGTTATGTGTCATGCGATTAAATTAAGTGTCTAAACCTTCCAGTACCAGCCATCTCTTTCACATTATCAATAAACTCATTTCATAGAAGCACTTTATTAATGCATTTTACTTCACTGCGCTCACCCGAACTTCATAAAGCTGCAGTATATCGCACCCTGTGTCATTGTGGTCACACTGTGCTTAGTGTGACGGTTAGCGCACCTAACTATTCTGTTCCTCTGAAACAGAAACGCCGGGTGCTGGGTGCTTTGCCCTTGAGATTGTGCCGTCCCGTGACCCGAGCCACCGCTCTGCAGAGGCATATGATTAGTGGTGACCGACAGACATAACAACTGCATGTCTGTCAAAATCAAGTTGCAGCTCAACACCCTGACTGTGTTGTCTTAATGCGAGCTGATGGGTAGTGTCAGGGTCCAGGGTCAATTCACCGATTCAGCAGTGCATTAAGTCAGTGTCTAACCCAGCTCAACACTACTGACATTTATTAATATGTGGCCCTAAGCAGAAAATAGCCGCAACATGTCACCAGAGACACCTCCTGAAAGAACCCATTTGAAGAGTGCAGCAGCTTATGCAGCGATGCATGTGAATATGTTGGATGCCATCCAGGTGATATGAATTATAAACTAAGCATAGCTTGCAATGAATGAATTACAAGCATTCATACAGCAGTGGATACTCATGTGTCATCTTCAAGTATAAGTTGTGTGACAATAGTAGTGTTTTTTCTGTTCCAATTTCATTAAATTGCAGGAGAAAGAGCAGATCCTTGTTGAGTTATCAGCAATTGATTGAGACAATTGAAAGAGACTATCTCCAGGCAGAGTGCAGCCTCGTTCGGAGGTAGAGAAAGAGCACTTGATCAGTTCATGGTGTACGGTCTGAATATGAATGCAATCAGGATTTCTTGCTCAGATGGCACTCTGAAGACCACTCAAAGCCATCCACTATTATCAGACAGCGAGCAGAGACTGTGGTCGGACCTCATCTACTGCACCACCCCAGTCTTCCCTCACAAAATGGCTGAGTTATGACTGGCGTGGAGGAGAGCGGAGCTGCTAGCTTGTAAATGAGTCTGATGCATCACAGCGCCTTCATGCGTGTCATGAACTGCCCATCATTACTTTTACGGGGGTTGAGTTGAGTCACGGCCTAACATATGGGTTATGTTAGGCCATGACTCAAACTGTAGAGACACTATGTGCTGAAAATATAGAAAATATAATATTGTAGCTATTTGGTGAAATGTAAATAGAGACAGGAATTACTGTGTCTTAGAAAAGTAAAAAAAGAAAAAAGCTGTATTGCACTTTAGATCTTTATTATGATCAATGCAACATTTCTTGATTCTTTTGTGTTTTGTGTCTTTTGTGTTTCATGTAAAAATCTATATTCTATATCTTTCCAGTTCAAATGCCCTTTTGAAGTTTTTCAACACTCATGCATTCAGTGAGTATTCAGTTAAATAAGCATGTCCTTGGTCTACGTGGCCCACGTACACTCTTCTCAGATAAACATAGCAGTAATTAATCCACATTGTCTAGTCTCACCAGTCTTAAATAATTCGTACTGCAAACTGCAACTGATTTCCAGACCCAAAGATATCAATATATATAATAAAACCACATACCATGTAGTTTATTGGGGTCCTTTAAGTCTTTGAAGATGATTTTACCGACCATCTCTTTCACTTTTTTCAAGAGACAATAATAGACGTATGTTGTCTCCAATAATAGTTAAAGCTACACATGATGTAGCTAAACTGCACACTCATCTTTACCAACCCAGACGATCTTTGATTGCTTTAAAGGATACCAAAGGGACGAGAGACGGGAAATACCGAATGTTGATAAGTTCAGCTTTTCTGAAGGGGCCTCAAACTTAATGCTGTTTAGGACACAGTTTGTATTTCCTCTCAAGTTTCAATTTTATCACTTCCTGTGAGCAGAGAAGTGTACATACCCGACAGTAGAGTTTCATTTGGGCAAATAGAGTGAATCTACAGGGTCACCATAGTTACAGTTACAGTCATTTAGCAGACGCTTTTACCCAAAGCGACTTACAAAGGTGATAGTTAACACTATGTGGGGACCGAACCCACAACCCCGAGACTGAGAGTCTCACACTCTACTGACTGAGCTGTCGGAGCCAGACTTGCTGCAGCACTTTGGGATGTAGGCTGATAAAGTGGGTGTATTTCTACATAGAAACGGTGCCTATTGTAGCTTTAACAGACTCTGAGCAATTAATTGAATACCACCCTAGAGTTTAATATGAATTTTGATATTGTTTTCACTGTTACATACAGTAATGACACACCATTTTGAGTTGACTCACATCGAATTGACTTACGTATGGGAGAGGGGTGAAACGTGTATACCAGAACCTACCCAACGGTGTTCAGTGCTAGCTTGCGGTCGAATTAGGCTCCTTTATAGGTGTGCTCGGCTCAGAGACTTTTTACTGCACTTAAATCCCTATTTGGACGGGGTTAGTTTTACAGGGGAGGGGTGGGGTAATGTAATCATTACCAGACCATGTCTGTAATTTTAGTCCCGTCCAAATCTGCTCTGTCAGTAATTTTTATGGACTGTGTGCACCCCGCCAGTAACACTTCCAGCCTCCTCTACTTCCTGTAAAATGCGCAGTAAGAATATGTTGGATAAAACTAGTCCCTGAGATTGCTGGTGTCATTTGTGTCATTTCCTGTGGTAAAGGACTCTTTGAATTCTTCCAGTGTTCACCCCAGATCAGACCCAAAGACTCAACTCTGGTCCAATTGCGACTTTTCCGTGCAGCCGTGCAGTATTATTATTGTTTGAGCACCTCAACGTGAATCGTGGACGTTATGTATGACGCGTGGCACGTTTTTGGTGTGATGACGACGCGTAAATGGAGTCCTTCCCATCTGTGTAATCCTGGAGACTGATTACACAGATCTCTCATCCTGTGCGAATCTGCCCATTGACATTATAAACGATCTGTGTTAATAAATATTTACACATCCAGAAAACGACTCCTGTCTGAGCAGGGCTGAAGACAGAGTGCCCTGTAAAGTGTTTGGCAGTGATCACTCTAATGTGCGGAGACGTTATCACACACTGTCACCAAGACGGACTCGAATCTCACAGCTCTGTATGTGAACGTCAGAATTAAAATGACAGAAACTGGCAGACAAAAAGTGTAGCAGTTTCGAATAGGGACGTCTCTGTGTGATTAACAGCCCTGCCCTCTCACTGCTCACTCTTTTGACGTCCGCCTGCATTTTCAAACTGTGAGAGGTCACTGCTAATTGTCATTCCTGTCAGTAATTTCTTAAATTACGGCTCAAAAAAAAAAAAAAAAAAACCCCGTTAAAGAGCTCCGTCTGTCAATTTCCGACCGACTAATTATTGTCTGAACTCACTAAGCACTTTGACATTAGTAGAGGATGCTGTGTGAATTTCAAGAATTCCCTTCATGTGTCAGTTTAAGATGATACATTGGAGGAAATGTTCAAAATATTTTAGGTCATTTGATACACTGATGTGAATGATTGTTTACAAGTATTCACAATGTGTTATAAAAAAAAATCAAACATATCATCATGTCTATTCATCCCATATAGTGAATTAGAAATCTATTTTATATATAATTAAATGAAACATTACCAATGAAACAATAATATTTTATTCCTAATTCAAAATGTTTTTAAACCATAAGCTACTGATCTAGTGTTTTAATTCAACGGCTCAAGAGGCACTTTCTGTATGCTCTGATATTCTGATTTCAACAGCTTCATATAACAATGTTGAATGTTGTTGATTTCCTCATGACATGGGTTTTATTAGATACATGAGAACAACATGTTCTGTTGCAGGTTTGCTTTCATCTTGTTGAAATAGCTTGGTATTTGTCAGACTGAGGTGTAACTTTTCACGCCCCCGGTTTCCCTGCGTCAAGTTCAAATCCTTGAAACACTGAAAGGTCCTTCTGTTGAAAGCAACTCAGAGATTGGCAGCGACTACCATTTCCCCTCTGTGTCAACCAGCATCCGCTGTCATATCACTTTTGCCCCAAATTAGCACCGATGCAGAAGCGCTCCATTCTATTCAGTATTGACCAGTGAAGCCTGGGTTTCCTCCCACTCACCCATTGCCTCCAGTAAAGACCTTGTGAGATGACCCAGCATGTCATGTGACCCCACCCAGGGCGGCACCTGTGAGTTTCCACAGAGAGCTCGGTGCCTGATGAATGAGTCGGCGGTGATGAGCCGCCGATGGAGTGGCTAGCAAAGGTCATGATGGTTGGGAAGCTGGATTCTGCTCTCTCATTTCAATTTGGATCAGCGCTGCCTTTCTCAAATGCCTGATAACAGTAGCCAAAGGTCAGCCTGTCTGAACCAAAACCCATCATTTGGTTCAGATATTACCCTTTCTATTAGCTTTGCTGACTGAAGCAAGAGCTCAAATGCAATTTGTTTGGTGAAGCAAGATTGGTAAAAAACAAAAAAACCCTAGTGTACTATATTGTCTGTTTGGCAAAATAGGTTGCATGCTGCTTCCAGTTAGATGGCCTTACAGATTAGTGTTTTTTGTTTCTAGATGTTTCTATTTTAACCCTCTCTTTTATCCACCTCTGCATTGAGATGTCTCACCACTTCACACATGAAGCGTTCATTAAGGTTGCTCTCGCTATCATAAAGCCTCTAATTTCAGGGTGCTTCAGCACAGTGTGGACATTTTCAGCAGTGGAGCATAGGACATTTTAATCAAATGCATTGTAAGATCCAGTATATGTGCCAGAGCACTCCAGCATGTACATGTATCTCTATATAGTCATAGTCGTATCTGTATAGGGTGACATCTACACCTTGTTCACACTTGTCTTTCTCTCCCTGTATACTGTATGTGTGCGTATATGAGATAGAGAGAGTTCAATTTGTATGGCAGTGTGGACGCCATGCAGCACATATAGACACAGGGGACGATTGACCCGAACGCTGCTGCACTCACCCATACTCACATCTGAAGATGGTCCTGATAAAATGTCATCTTTCAAATGGTCTCGTGGCCAAGTTATGGCCCCGTAGCCAGCGTGCGCCCCAGATTTGCTCCATAGATGCAGGAGGCAGGTGTGAAGACTTTGAAAATAATGCCCTTTGCCAACTCCTGCAGTTAAAATTTGCATCACAGGTAGCAACTGCAAAATGTCAGTGGTCAATCAATTCAAATAATCTTGGCTGCAGAATATAAAGTGCAGCATATCCGTGGTGTTGATAGAAAATGTAATGAAATGACCTCTTGTCCCCAAGAAAAAGAGTGAAAACTCATTTGCTTCAGTGAGTCAGTTTTAGCAAGGAGAAAAATGTGAGGGGCAATTCATCCATGGAAAATTAAACATATCCCAGGGGTAACATATCTAAATATGCAGAGAAAATTGTTTTTTTTCTTTTTCTTTCAATTTTTTTCCAGTGTTGCAAGTGGAACAACATGTAGTTAGGCAAGGCCGTTCTATTTTCATTTGTTTGCTTTTAAAAATAAAATCCGACTCGGGGCAGTTGAACATTATTCACAGGATTTATGAAAGCACCATCAGCCGTACATGATAACACACAGAGCCGTTGAACAAAGCCAGTTTTACAACAGGCTGTTGAATTGCGCCTGAGTTGAGATCCCCCGGTCATTAGGGAGGCCTGTGTGTGGCTGGCTGTGCATTCCAGAGCTAGCCGGGTACGAGTGTTTGGCTCAGCTCTTTACTTCATTAATGCACATGAACTGCTCCGGGGCACCCTCGTCTTTGCTAATGAGCATATTAGTTTGCTCCGAGGCCAGCCACTGTCTCTTCATCAAGTTAATATTGCTCGAAAGACGCGGGGAATCTAGCACCAAAAGGACAGAGGGGAGAGGGAGGTGTTGCATCTGTGGCTTCTTCAAGTCAAGGGTTGCGATTGTCCGCTGTCCTTTAACCACGCCGGCTGATTAAAAACCAAGCGGCTCCAGTGCTGCTCTTTTATACTCTGAGGCAAGATTTGGAGTAATTCCTATTGTGAGGAGAATGAAACAAAGAGTTTTTCTATATGCCCTTCAGTGAAAAAGAAGCTGTGTGCTCTCTAATTAGTGGTGTCACACTTCATTAACATCGGGGTATGAGTTTGAGCTGGGTCTTCGCGGTCACGGTCCTCCCACGTGGCGTCACTACCTCAGGTGTGTGATATTTACGCGTCACGGTTTCGCCTTAACTCTGCGGTCCGAAATACTCCATTCTTTACAATCAGCCCACATGCAGCGGGTCTTAAAAGAGCAACGTCGCCGTAGGTGGCAAAGAGAGTGCACTTGGGATGCACCACAGAGTGCTGAGCCACAAAATGACAGATCCATCAGCACCACTGAAAAACACAGCTCGTTAATAAAAGCAGAAATGATTGATTACTCACATCGCTGCTGATTTATGTTACACACACACACACACACACACACACACTGTAACTGTAGCTGTGACTGTCTGCATCATCCTTGGAGTTCAGTGCATGTTTGGTTTATATACTATGGCACTTTGCTCAGATTCTCCCAATCCCACACACAGTTCATATCACAGGCAGTGGGTGAAACACATAGTAGGAGAGCTGCAGCAAAGTTGTTAATCTGTTGTAAATCTTTGGGTAGAAGGATTAACTTCTAAACTAGATGGTTTATCATGTTGCACCAAACTTTAAATCCAGTTTAAGACAAAGCAAGATTCAATTTAAGCGTTTTTTTAAAACCATCTAAACCTTTACTCTAAATCTAGATTACCTTTAATCCTGTTGCTCCAAAACCTTAAATTCCAATGTAAACTTTGATCAGGAGTTAACTTGAAACACACAGTTGAGGCGGTTTAACTTTCAACATGTCAGCATTTTTGTGGTAGGCTCAATCAAGTAGAGTTTGTTTTCATATCCTTCCACAGGTTTTGAGTTGGGATTTTTCTCTCCTCTGATCTGTCAAAGGTTTCTGCCAGTTGAAGCCACGCATCGTTCCTTTTTCTTGGCGGTGGTGTTATCTGTTTTCTTGTCATCCAAAACTGAACCGAGACGCTCCATTAACCCAACCACAGGGGTTTTCTCAAAAGAAGAGAAATTTGAGCTCCGTCAAGCCATGACAACTTTGGCTAGCCAAATTATTAAACTAACAGAGCAGAGCGGGGCAATGCAACGTTTGTCATTAGATCAACAAATAACAAAACAACAATTTTTTGGGATTTCAATGTAAAGGCATGCAAGTAGCCTGAGACTGT
>CABFOQ010024538.1:0-14979 GCA_900660455.1 Gephyroberyx darwinii
GTGATATGGATAGTAAGCTATATTTATACAAGAGGAGGAAGGGTGGGAAGAGTATGTTCACTAAGCAGACTTACCTTTGGTTCACAAAAGGTGTGGATAACTCTGAAATGAGACGAAAGTTGGCGAAGTAGGGAAGCACCCCACGGGTCTGCAATGACCAAACACACATATGCTACCATAAATACAAACACGCAAAACAACAGAAATATAATAAGTATAATAAATATAATTAAATATAATATAATAATATCTTTAAGGATATCTTCAAATGTCTTAAAGAATCCAACATTATAAGTAACTAACTGAATACAGTGTGGCTCTATGAAGAACGCTCGACTCACCAGGACATATCCATATGCATAGAGCGCCGCCAAGTGGTGACAGACAAAAAAGCTGTCCCCCATAGTGCTCCAGTTGCAGGCTAGCAGCATAAGGTCTAGAGAGAACAGGAGGAGTTAGTCAGAAAACAGACAGCTGTAGAAATCTTTTTGTCTAGGATGTTTGGATAAAGTTAGATTGTACACTTGATCAAAGGTTCAGTTTACTTTTAAATGAAAGAAAACACAGCTCACCATAGAGTAGGTAACCACAGGTTATGGCTACATTTAGTTTGACAAGACCGGGCTCACCCCTGGGGAAGAGCAACAAACACACATTGTTTAAATACAGCTGTGACACGACAGGCTATTGCTCAAGGTAAACAAGGAGGGGAAATCTTCTTACTATTCTGGTGAAATCTAAAGAAGTCCACACACCGTGTTCGTCTGATCGATAATCTACTTCTGCTACGGTGCAAACTAATTAATGCATGAACGCAAACACACTAATCATGAATCACTGAGTAAAGTCAATCAAGATTGATTGTCTATTGTCAATGAGCTTCAACGGTTACTGTGATACCTATGTGACCTGGTTAGGTCTTGATTAAACTGAACCGCATGTTGACAAAGCAGCAGGAGATGTTGACAGAGGTTGGGCTTCTGTTTGCCTGCTGTGTCAACCTGTGAGTGTTTGTGGTGTGTGTGTGCGCACACAACAGGACAAATATCCGAGTTAAGTGGTTTTGAGCATTTTATGAGGACAACTATCCAAGTTAAGTGGTTTTGAGCATTTTATGAGGACAACGATCTGAGTTAAGTGGTTTTGAGCATTATATGAGTACATTACTGCCCCTTTTATACGAGATGTATGTACATGTTAGGTTGGTTGGACCAAATTTCTGAGTAAATAGTAGTAATCAGTTAGTAGTCAGTTCAATCCATACACTCTTGACGTGCTCTGCTGACCGTTAGGTGCCCTTGCTAACATCTGCTAAATGACTACAGTCAAAATAACAATGAAGTCTCTGCTGTCTCTGCCTCAATACACATCAGACACTGGTGTCAGTCACAAGTATCGTATAGCTAACGGCTGGCTGACGGGTTGTGTGTAACACAACACCACACGCACACATACACTCAAATGCCTGCACACTCACACGCGCAAGGGCTCACTTTACCCCCCCCCCCCAGGTGACACTGTGCTCACCTCTGTTAGGTCAGAGATTGGACAGTACACAAACTACCTCCTCTATGTACTTAGCTATAAGCCGTATGACTGTGTACACAGAGTACGAGGGTAATATTGTCTCTGACCTCAATGGACATGAAGGCTGACTGACACCACACCACATATGTGACATTAATGTGATTTTTCACCATCAGCTTGAGACAGACTTGAAGAACAAGTATAGTTAGAAATTAGAAAGAAAGAAAGTATAGCTAGATATTCTGGAATTTCTTACTGGCCTGGTCACATGGTGTTCTGTTTCTTCCTCCTTGGTTATGTATCTAATCTAATGTCTGTTTCACAAGAGACAACTCCACATGCCGTTTACGGATCAGTCATATCACTTTACCATTGCACTTAGAAAGAATTGCAGCCAGCACGTATAAGCTTGGATAACACGCAACCTAAGAGATAGCCGGATAGCCTTAGAAATGACAGCGTCAAGGCTGCAGTCAGAGAGTCCAAAGACTCCTTGGAAAATCACATCAGTGAGATCCGGCTACAGTATTATTAACTACCACACCCCTCTCTAAATGCAGGTTTAGCTCTGTGGACTTTGGCCAATAAACTAAGGGTAGGGTAGAGTTTGTTCAGACAGATGGAACCCTTTCCTTAGAAAATGCTTTGATCGATCTGGCATGAGTATCTATGATGTCGACTAATCAATTAGAATTTATATTCCTGCATGAAACGCCACAACCAAGTTTCACCTCTACGCAGTACACCCCTGAAATGTCATCTGTCCTCTATTCTCCTTAGTCAGCCAGACATACAGACATGCTTGAAAGTTTGTAAACCCTACAGGGGGTGGCCATTATTTCATATATTATGAAGGAATAACCATATAAAATCCTTATCTGAACTTCAAATCGTAATGAAGGTGTCTCAAATCAAGAAAATCCACAAATAAATATGATACTGAAACAAAAAAAAGTTGTGTTCAAAAATATGTGAACTCCTTCAATCAATAACGTGTGGCACCTCAGCACAATGACTTGAAGTAAACATCTTCTATAGCCACTGATCAGTCTCGACTCCTCATTACAGAAGTCGGCCATCTCAGTGAGGTTTGAGGTCTGTCTCATATGAACAGCCACTTCAGGTCCTGCTAGCATCTCAGTTGGATTTAGGTCAGGCCAATCCAAACACCAAACTTCTTCTTCCTGAGCCATTATTTGGTAAATTTGCTTGAATGCTCAGGATCACTGTCTTGCTCGAACAGCCACTTTTGGCCCAGCTTTAGCTCTCGGACTGATGGCCTGATGGCCTGATGGTCTGTTCAGGAATTCATGGTTCCCTTAATGATGTCGAGTCGTCCAGTTCTAGAGGAAGAAAAACATCCCCAGACCATGACACTCCCACTACCATGCTTGACTGTAGGGATAAGTTGATTTGGTGGTGGGCAGACGGATGCACAAGGACATCAGATGCAGCAATGGAGGCTTGTAGATCTCTGAATGTTATTCTTGGGTCGTTAATATTTTTTCTTGAGGTTCTTGGTGATATTTTAGAAGGATGTCTACTTCTAGGCAGAGTCACTGTCGTGTTAAATGCTTTCAATTTGTATATTATTTGTCTTACAGTGGATTGATGGAGCTCAAATCTTTTTGATACGACTTCCCCAGACAGATGCACCCTCACTACTCACTTCCTGAGGTCCTCTGATGTCTCCATAGATCAGAGCATAGTGTTTTTCTTTCACCTGCGCCAAACTGACAGGGTTCCTCACCTGTATTTATGAGAGTGCCACACCAACCCCAAAGATCTGACCTTTTAACTTACACAATTATTAAACCACCTTATCTACTTGACTAATTCAAGAGCAGGTTCACTTACTTGTGCACCTGCACTAATACCCTTTAAACTACTTTGATTTTTACCACATGCACAATTACCTCTAAAAAACTTGAAATGTGAAATGTGAATATCCTTTAGTTCAGTTAAGAAAAGGCTTATTTCTATTAAATAAGGATTACATGGTAAAAACAAACTTTCACAAACTTTCAAGCATGACTGTATAACTTGTTTCAAGTTCAGATAATCCAGCCAAGAAATGAGACGCAGGTGGGGCAGTCAGACATGCTGCATGTCAACTGAGTGGATGATGACAACAGCCGAGGCAGAGGCGGCAGCCAGAGTGACACGCTGAAAAGACTGAAGCTGCCGCCAACAATGCAGGTTCAAACAGTCTGGCTCTGGCCTCCCTAGCACTATTGAGACCTATTACTATTGAGAACAATACCGCTGTGTGACAAGTCTTAATGATGCTGTAATACAATCAGATTGACTGGGAAATGAATGCTTACACTGCTCTAGTGTTGCAATGAGAGGAGCTTTAATGTATTAGGATACTGCTTGGGTGACAACAAGGCTAGGCTATTTGTTGGTGGGTAAAGAGGATAAGCTAAGCTGGTGCAAGGGGGAGAAATTGAACAAAAGGAGGGTATCAGGAAAGAAACTGCTATGACGAAATGGAAAAGAAGTTAGAATACACTAACACTAATCTATATACACAAACGACAGTAATCTTCTCTGTGTCTTCCTATCCAAGCTATACACAAACACATGATAGCGGAAGGAAATTATGTGAGAGAAATCTAGACTTTATAAAAACCTGTCCTAGAAAATGTAAGAGCTAGCCTAAAAGGATAGAGAGGGAGGCAGGGGAAAGAGGGTTCATATGCAAAGCACTTGAACACTCTGCAAGATGAAGGTTGGTAGCAGGAGCAGGGGGAGCGGAGTCCCCCCTCAACCCACCCCTCTGCACCACCCCTTCTCCTTTCTCCCCTTTTTCGCTCCATCAGCGATGCTTGCCGGGCCGACAGAGAGACAATAAGAGAGAGGGAGGTGTGCTGTATTGATTCGACAGCCAGAGACGTGGGGCGCTGCTACAAGGGACAGCGAGAGGCAGGAGACTCTGGAGGGGGGTCACATGGGGAGGGGGATTTGGTGGGGGCAGAAGACTAGGCTGCTGTTGTTTGCTATGAAAAGGAGCCTTGTTGGTGGGATTCTACTCTGTCTGCTCAGAGCCAAGGAGGAAGAGAAGCAGATGGAATGGGAGAAGAGAGAGTGAAGTGGGGAAAGGAGAGGAAAAGGGTAGGAATAACAGAGGAAAAGTGATAGATATAAGGGAGATTGCGTGATGGAGAGAGCTGTACAGAAACTTGAAAAAGGATGAGATATTGAGGGAGGGAGAGGAATTACCATTCCTCTTTTTCAGGATTCACTGATACAAATAACACAGTCAGCAGTAGCAGAGAGACAGGGAGAAGACAGAAAAGACAATAATGAAAGGGTAAATCTACTCAATCTACGCCTCCCTGGAGACTCCACTAACAGATGAGATCTGTCCTCTCCTTCTTCTCTCTTTCGGATGAAGGGTATGGCATCGTCATCGTTCCCTAGGCATTTAACCACCCACCCGCCAATCCAACCCCCCTGTACCCCACTCTTCTTCATCCCTTCATCTGTTTCCTCCCTTCCCTTGTGAGCTAGTCATAGCTGCTGGTCTGAAAAGGCAGATGTGAGCCGACAGGTTCCTCTTCAAACATCCAAAGCATTCACACTAAAACCTGTGAATTTTTCCCCCCATCCTTTTACCTGTCAAAATGACAGAGACGAAGGCATTATGTGTCAGTATGTTTGCCTTTTCCATTGAGTAGTGTTTTTTTTATTTTTAAGAGTCTACTTATCAAATAAATCTTCCCGTGGGTTCTTTGGTTCTGCGTTGTCCATTCAAAATGTTTATCTTATACCTTGCCAGGTATTATCTCTTACTCATTTTCATCTCAATATCCTGCTAGCTTATTTCTCATATTAGAGTCCTTTTGAAAATTTGCTTTTCTCTCTGTTGCTCTTACCAGACAGGGTCGGCGTTGACAGCATCATCAAACCACAAGATGTACAAACAGAAGAACCCCACGACTAGGGCATGCACAGTCGACACCAACCTGCGAGGACACACACACACACACACACACAAACTTTTATGTATAAAAATAAAAGCAGTAAACACAATCATACAGTTCACAATCTAGATGTCAATATAAATATTACCACAGAACAGGAAATACAGGGGGGGAATGGGGGTGGAGGGGCAGAAAATCCTGTCCAACCACAATGAAGCCAAATGGAGCAAAAATGTGTCTTGTTGGTCTGTGTGCATGTCTGTTCATATATACATGTGCACCTCCGTCCACGTAGCCTGAGTGTGTCTTTGCCCACGCAAGTGTTACTTCTATCCTATCCGGGCTGGTTGAGCATCACCCCTGAACTTTGGAGTGGTTATCTGGGCCAGTGAGATACTCCAGAGCTCCGATGGCTCTTATCTCTCCTCAGATGGACTCACAGTTGCTTCACTGTCACCACACAGCCCCTGGGGCACCGCAGTCCCTGTCCGCAGGCCACAGTTGCTGGTCTGAGCCGTGGCAAAGGCTGGCACTACAGACCAGCTACTGCATGAGTGGATGAGCCTATTATAACTGCTGGCACCAGGAGTTTAGTGTCTAAGAATGGAACAGCCATGGAAGTTGGCCAAAGGAAGTTGGTCAACTGAGTGCCAAGGCAGCTTAAACTGTGTAGGCCATCTTATGATACTCTCTATGTGTCCTATTCCTGGTTCTTGGATTGAGAATTCTTGTTGCATCTTTTTTATTATTATTATTACTCACATAAAAGAGATAAAAGGACACACAATTTAACAGTACTAAGCAGACAATAAAGAAGGGAAGTAAAGACAACAGAAAAATAAAAAATAGCAACAGTCTCAGTCTTCTAGTTGCTATTGCTTCCTCAGGCATGCGACCCTGCTGATTCTTTGGGAATTCTCTTCCCCTCCCGGCCTCCTCTTACTTAAGTGATGGTTACATAATGAACACATTGACACACTGAGTGCTGGCTATTATGCAATGGTGGACCACTCTGAATCAAACCATCAGTGTTTGACCTTAGACTTGTTATGGCCTATTCCTTGCGTTCAACCACCCCACTCACTTCCTCCCAAGCTGAGCTCAGATATGGATGGACAGCCCAGTGTAAACTATGGTTCCATGGGTGAAGGGTTAACAGTGAGTCCAGGCAGAGCGCAAGAGACTGACAGAGAGAGGGACAATCAAAGATGTTATGCAATCGCAAATGACTTCTTTGCTCTACCAATACATTGAAATCACAGCTGAAGTGATGTGGAATCCTTGTGAGCTGGCCCGTGGTACATTACTAGGAACAGATGGTCATGGTCCATCTCAGAGTTACATCAACAAAAGCTCTGGTGTTTGCTTGACATTGAGTATGGGTTGTCATGACCTCCCAAGTGCATCCTGCAATACGATTTCCAGGAAAGTATCAGCAGTATCCTGATAGGATACCAAACAAATACTGAAAACTACTTTCTCATAAATATTGGGTAAATGGAGCGGTGGAGCTTTCTTACAAAAGCAGGCTAACAGCACAAATTTGCAAGCCACAGTAGTGATGCTTTATTTCCACCATATATTAGTGCTATAAACACAAGCCACACACATAAACACATAAGTATAGACCATACATTTTGAATACTTACAATCCTTAATATTAAAAAGATATTTTTGATACTGACATACTAAAAATCACAGGCATCGTGAGGGTATGGTGTATTGCATGGTGTATCCTACAGTTAGTACAATAGATGTGTCACATGCTGTAGCACTGTAGGGTGACCGGATTCGTATGACACAGGATGATGTCTTCCTTGAATTACTCCGCTTAGGCTGACTAGTACCTGATTGACCTGGTCTGTTGCGCTAGGTAGTGAGACAGTTAGACAGGCTGGTAGGCAGTCATTCATTCAGTCAGTCAGTCATACAGGGGTGTCTAGCGCTGTTCCTGTGACCAACCTGGAGTTCCACTCTGTGAGCTTGGTGGGAGGCAGGCGTCCATAGCCTGGCGTGATGGCAGAGGAGAGCAGCGGGCTGGCCACCGAGAAAAGTAGCTGGAACCCGACGAAGCTGCCAGCTACCACGGTCAACTCTCTCATCTCCATCACTCACCTAAACACAACAGGGGAGGGGAAAGGAAGGGAGGGGAAGGGGTGTGAGGTGAGAGCAGGATCTAAAGAAGGTGATACACATGGACAGGTTCAATCGATGACCGTCAGTCAACCTCGGCACCGCCAGAAGAGAAACAGAAGTAGGGGGTGGTGAGAGAGGGCAAAGCGGTACCTTACATCATTCATCCAATGCACAAAGAGAAAAAAAGAAAGGGAAAGGGACAGGGAGGGAAAAAAATAAGGCTAAGACATGGGCTGTCTGGTGCAGGTGACATGAGAGTTTCAGACAAGCAGGACAGTTCATAGAGGGGGCAGAGAAGATGAAAGGCACACGAGAAGCAGTGTAGCGAAGGGCAACAGAGGAAAAAACAGGGTGTCAGAAACACAGAAAGGTGTTGGGTGTTAACAAAACATTGGGAAATGTGTGTGTGTTTTTATGTGTGAATAAGCAGCACAGCATTTTGGTATGGGGGGGCTCTCCATACTTTTGTGTAATTTGCAAGGGGATTGCGTTGACTTGTTTAGGACATACCAAAAATCCATTTGAAGAAAACAATGACTGAGCAAGAAGAAAAGAGGATTGTCAAGATGGAGCAAGAGGTTCAAGGAGTGAGAAGGGGGCTGTGTAACACACAAGATTTTAGCTTTACTTGAACAATTTGAATTATTCTGTGCATTAGTCATTTAGCATTTCATTCTTATTTCTTATTTATTCATTGTTCACATTGTATTTATCTTGTATAGCTTTAAGTGTTATTGGTAGTAAAAGTATTATTATTAGCCAGAGACTGCAACACCAGTGATGGAAGAATACAGATTTAAACAAATGAGGAACAAAGACAAAAACTGGAAACTGCAACGTCTGCACACAAGCACACACACAGACACAGACACACACACACACTAAAGAGATCTCTGTTTACTCTCACTCAGCCCTCCAAACTAGAGGCCTATCTCTTCACATTACAGCCAATTACTGGAGATGAACTGACAAATTAGCGTAGTGCTTGCCAAAACAACAAAACCAAATATTGTCCTCAAATGTTTTTCCCACCACAGTTAAAGGAGAACAGTTCAGAAAAAACAATTCTTGAGTCCACCAAGCCTTACTTCCATTCAATGTCAATGAGTTCAGCCTTGGCAGACTGGAATCTTCTCCATTTTCCAGTTTTGAGAGCGAGTTGTTCATGAACACTCTGCTAGACCATAAAAACAACAAATTTAAAACTTTTTTTTTTCCAAAAAAATTTGCATTTTCAATTTTGTCTTATTTTGGTTGAGTCTTACATTCTAAATCATCCAGACATCCCAGGGGTCAGGCTGGAGCATCAACCACTCTTGCCTGGCCTCCTTTCCCAGAGTGGCAGGATTAGGAGCAAGTACTCAGTCAGTGCTATACAGGCCCCTGACTAAGTTAGCAGGTTGTGAGTGGTCACAGTGGCCACCAAAGCTGGGAAAGTCCCTACAGCTAGCAATAAATCCTATGAATAATCATCAATCATATCTAGTCTTATTGCTCAACCTCTACTTTGCACAATCATCCATATATCACATATCATAATAAGATAAATCCTCTTAAACTCCAACACCTCCTAGAACTGTTCCTGGAATCAGTGAGACCAGCTGCTGTGGGAAATGAACCTGGATCTGAGAACCAACATTACCCCAACATCTACAAAAGGTTGTACACAAACACTGGGTCCCTACTGTGCATCCTAATCCTTGGCGACCTTTGCCATTACAACATCTACTATGTTGAAATCCATTCTGGACTCTGGCCTGATAAATACACAGGAATTCTGATTAACCCACAGAAAATGTTGGCTTAATATGGCGCAAAATCACTTATCCCAGAACAGTTAATGATCATGATTGGGCAAGGCAAGGATTATTGTTGGTACACAGGTAGTAATCTAATATTAGCCATAGATTCTGTGAAGGCATTCTCTTTCCAACGCAACCTAAGTAGTTTAGCCTCTGGCCAGCACATGGCACTTTAGGCATGTAGCCTACATTAAGTTCTATTTTTACTCTAAAAAGTCCAATGTTATGCCTGCATGCTATCCTATAAAGCACAGTTCAGGGTGACAAAGAACTGTCACAAGCAAAACCAATCAAGTTAACTGCCAACTGCAAATTAAAATTATGGCCTTGCTCGGAGCAATGGGGACAATCATCATGTCTAAAGCTTCAAAATAATCTTCCAGTCAAGTTCTACAATCATTTTAATTACAGAATGGATTTCAAAATGCAATGTGCATTTCCAGGATATCAAAGACAGCAGCTTTTCATCCACCGTTCTCCAAGAAATTGGCACTCTCAAAAGGGAATCTGGGGTAGGCCATTATTCTGGGAGGAACTACATCATCTTGATCCTGTTGGTGCTAAGAGAGCCCGTTATTGTCCCCAGTAGCTATGCACATTCCTCGGCCACGTTCATCATATACTGCATGTGCCTGAATAATTCATTGGCATTCTTCACCTGGCAGGCTGGTTTCGACTGCCCCACGGGGAGCAGCGTACACAGCCTCCTTACTGCGCCTGACAGCCAGGCAGGCAAGTTGCTCTACCGTCCACGTTTGACCTTGTTCCTCTGGACTATCTGCTGTAGTCAGCAAACTATGACCCCGTGGCATATCGACCAAACATAAATAATAGCGGTTCAATTTCCCCTGTTCCAATGGAAATCTAAAACGGCCCCTGACTACCGCATTGCTACACCGGGCCGCTGGGGTGAGTCGCTCCAGCAGCTCTTAAGACAAAATCACTGGGCGGTCTATACACTCCCATCTCCACAGGCGGTTTGTGTCATGGCATGAATGTAGATAAATTGCTATTATTTTCATTTGCAAGCTGACAGGCAGATGTCGGGTTTTTCTGATTACAAAACAACAAACACACGAATCAACATTCTGCTGGGCGAAACATACAAAAGATAAGACTAAATTGAACAGCAACTAGCTGCCTTTCCCTCCCAAGTGTGTACCCTTTGTTATGGAGGCTAATACACATCATCATAACAAAGCATAACTTGCCCAGCCTGCCTGCAGACTGTTATTTGATGCGTCATATAGTAACAGTTGTTGTGAATGGTGAACAACGTGTAAAACACCTCAAATATCGGCCACATTATCAATGGTAAACACAGCTTTCCACTTTCGCCAGGCCAGGTGCTGAACGAGTTGAAACAAGCAGCCAAGCTAGCAGACAAATTGTAGCACCATGAATTGTAGGAGCAAAGTTGTTGGCTAACGTTAGTAGTAAGCAATGCTCTGCTGCCGCCGCCACAGCGTATCCAACAGACAAGGCAAGAACGGGTTAGAGCTATCACAGTCACAAGGTCGGTATAGTAAATCCATCACTCTATTCACGATTGCATAAGATAAACAGAGCATGCCTCAGTCAGCACTATAGTTGATGTAAAGGGTTGGGAGGGTAGTGATACCTGGTATCCGTCGCATATGTCTGTGTAGGTGGATCTAGCTCCCGTTTAGCTGCCGTCTTCTTCACTTTCTTACAACTTAGCTAGCCAGTCGGCTAACCCGACAGCTAACAGCCCACTGGCTCTCCGTGTGCGACCCTGAGAAAAAGGCTCTGCCATGCAAACAATGCCGTGTGTGCGTAAACATTACAGCCGGCGATAATTTGCTAATCATGTAGCCTTATTTCCTCGTTGCCATGCGTTCCCAGTTAAGAGTCCGAAAGAAAGTTTTACTCGGTGTATTTTGGCGTTGACAGTTAGGATTGACCGGTGACGTCATCAAGGGCCTACCCCCCTCCAGCACACTCCCCTCGTTCTGGCCACACCCACCAGGGACAAAGGCCACACCAACATTATTGCTAAACATCAATAATTGTGAAATACCCACATCCTGCAGCGGTCATACATGCAGAGATTAAATCAGGAATGAATGCATGGTAAGTAGGTCGGAAGTATCTTGGCAGAGACATTTATTCATTTTCTCAACCTTCTTATCCCTTTTCAGGGTCACGGGGGGAGCCTATCCCAGCATACATTGGGGCAGAAGCAGGGACAGGTTGCCTGTGGATTGCAGGGCTAAACACAAACAGGCAGACAGACAATCACCCACATTCATACCCATGGGAAATTTAGAGTCTCCAGTCCACCTGACTTGCATGTCTTTGGAATGTGGGAGGAAAGTAGAACACCCAGAGGAAACCCACACGTACACAGGAAAAACATGCAATCTCCACAGAAGGGGCTGGGCCAAACCTAAATCTTTTTGCTGTGAGGTGACAGAGCTAACCTCTGAGCCGCCGTGCCCCCAAGAGACGAAGCAGACAAAGTTTACGTAATGACAAAGTCTGTATGCAGACCAAGCAATCCAGTCATTTCTCTTCATTAGAGAGTGGGCTGTTCTTTGTCATGATCTCTTTGTTCTCTCAGTTTACAAGTCATTTTTCTGATGAACAGGCTGAGTCAAGGTTGTCTGTCTGGTTCCTCCACACACAAGGAACACACATTCTTCTCACATTCATAGACTGATCTGTATAGAAATCTCAAGGCTTTTCACATGCTGCATGTTCTCTGGCTAGCCCTACTGAGCAGAGAAAGAGTTGAACTTAGCAGTATAAATTCTTAGATGCCATAGTTTTGAAATAAGACAGTTGTTAAGATATCAGTTTTATTGAATTGTCTTGTAATAGAATCATTCTATTTTAGTAGAGAAAGAGAAGTAGAGAGAGAGATCCTACACTCTATTGAGTTAGGGAATTAGTGAGTCAGAAACGAGCACAGAGAAAGAGACATTTCGAAAAAAGGAGTGCATGTTGGCTGAAACAGTGTTAGAGACAGATATATGCCGCCAAAGGTGCTAATTCAATCTTTTACCAGAAGGAGCCACAGAAATGAACAAAGCATAGGCGACTTTGGCATCATAGGTTGTTAAATGTCAATTAAAACTACAAATCACAATTACAATCATATTGTAATAATGCAACAATATGATTACGATAATGTAAATTTGATTGTAATCATTTTAATGTGAAATGCATTGATTCACTAAATGGTTGTGTTCTAGTCTAGCAGAAAGGAAGAGGAAGGGCACAGTGACTGACTGACAGAGAGAGTTAGTGAGTGAGAAAGTGCGTGAGACAGATTTTGCATTGGCTGACAGAATGTGTACGATGACAGCAGAGGTACTGCTAATCCCTTCGCTAACAATGAAGAGCCTGAGAAATTAACTAAACATCAGCTTCTAATTAGAGCAGATTGGATGCCAATCACAGGAACCGCATAGTAAAATAAAGCAGCGTGGCGAAAACAATGCAATCAAATGATGCCATTATGAAGCAATTAAAATGACAGGAGCAAACATGCAAGCAGCGGTTGATATGCTCTCATTTACTCATATAAAGGTTCCCCTTGTGTATAAGGAGGCTGGAATCTGGTGCTTATGATGACTACTTTATAGTCATGGTCAACATAGTATGATAACATTCATATTGTTCATATACATTCTTTACACTCCTGTGGGTTGTTGGGTGTCAAAATGAACAAGGGAGTTTCAGCTGTGATGTGAAATGGGTGACTCAACTCATGACTGGGTGTGATAATAATACATAAAATGACAATCTACCTTTTTATGCCAGACTTCCTTCCCTCTGACTGAAATCCCTACTGTGCAAACTAATACCCAATAAACTCTAAGAGAGAAAGTTTTCCTTTGAATTCCTTTTTTTGTGAAGTCTTTTGGAAAGCTCTTACTTTAATTAATTTAATCACTCTCACTCGACAAATGCTTATTTTAAGTTTTCAAGCAAGGAAATCTCATGTCCACGATGACATAGTTATCCTGTAATGATGATGATGACTACAACAGGGACAAAGTTTATTGGAGGGCAATTTCATAGAGCAGGCTACTTCATCTCACTGCAGGCTAGAAGGCATCAAGGTGTAAGACAGGACGAAGGCCAGGCAGCAGCAGGGCAGTGTAGCAGTCTGTTGGCTGGCTGGGTCTTTGGGTCAGTGCCATCCCTGTTGGTTCTGCTTAGATGAAGCATAAAGTCAGTGAGGTGGTTTTTTTCACCGCCGTTGGCTTGTAGCCCAGGACAAAGAGGTAATAACTTTACAGCAGCCCTGCACTGGATGTCCATATGCTGAGCAGAGCAGTATATAAAGTTAAAACAGCAAGAATGTGGAACAGATCAGTTATGGTTTGGATCTCTGATAACTGTGAGCTGAGCTGGTAAAACACTTGTTTAAAACAGGAGGAGAAGATGTACAGCAGCAGTGAAGGGAATGGACACCCTGCAGAGACCTGTGTATCTACAGGGTTGTAAAAAAGATTGGATGTAGGATATAACTGCTGTGGGTTGTATTTGTAACTGTACGTTGAGTGGGTCACACTGCTTAAAAAGCTAAAATCTTTGCCAAAGGATAGTTTACATAAAGAGATGAAAAAAGGGAAGGATGTGGCTGTTTATTTATGTCTTGTATATGCTGTTCCTGTATGTGAGGTCCTGCCAACCTTGTACCACGTGTCAATTTGTACTGTTAAAATCTGTAAGTTGTCTTGTCAACAAGGCAAATTCCTGTACATATATTGTACTTGGGAATTAAAATGATTTTGTTTCTGATTCTGATATAACAGCTGTGGTAGAAGAGCAGGTTACACTTGATTAAACAATCAAAGTCTTTACAAATTTGTTTTGCTGTGAAAGCAAAGCAGAAGTGAAGTTGCTGTTCACTGCGCTAGAATAGAAACAGTCATGAAACAGAACTCCAGACATACAGGAAATGTCTACAGCACTGGCCTGAGGTCAGGAGCATTTGGAGCCTTGATTGCATCTTTTCTCAGAAAACCTATAGGATGCAATCAGGCACTGGCATAAGCAAGCCACAATAGGTAATGAAATTATCTGGATAGCACCCATAGAAAACCAGTGGGATAAGGAGGGGTGAGAGGAGTGAGCAAGGGTTGCTGAGAATAGCTTGGATATAGCTGAATATACTGAAGCTTGAGACAATACAGAATCAGCTGTTCCACAAAGTGGTGTCAGATTGTTCAAGAACAAGAAACAGTAGATAAAAAAGTCCACAATACAATTTAAAATGTGACATGAGATGAGAGACAGCACAGACTTGTCAACTCCATTAAGATACTGTATACAGAGGTTCACCAAAGAGGCGTATTGTGGTAGAATTTGCTTTATTTTTACTGCATGAACATACAAAAAATAATTCTTAAGTAACTCTGCTTTGAAGTGATTTGGTTAAACTGAATCTGAAGGTCAACATTACTATGTGTCAGCTATTCACACTCAAGACATCGAGGGAATGCAGGTGTGATGGAAAGAGAAATACACACACACACACACACACACACACACACACACACACACACACACACACACACACACACACACACACATATGAGCAAACACAT
>CABFOQ010024539.1:0-15893 GCA_900660455.1 Gephyroberyx darwinii
CCAAAGATGAATAGTAAGGGCCTTCTCCTTTAAAACTAGCCAAGCTTCTACTTTAATGTGACTGAGAGGTAGATGCCCCAGTAGTGATAGCAGCACAGACTGCCTGTTACAGCTGCCATGTGCTGCCAAACCCTAAGAGGAGAAGAGGAGGGGAAAAAACAAGGATACAGTCATAGGAAGCTTGGCAAGTCAAATATACTTCACTTCTTCCCCCTTCTCACTTCCAGATTAATCCTGCTAACAGATTAGGGGTGAAACTAGTCAATAGCCTGTCTGTTTTCAAGGTGGACCTCTTTTATGCTCCAAAAACAAAATCACCTCCAAAACAGAACAGTATCTACCCTTTACAGAAAAATATCTACGGATATTTAAGGTATATCTACTATATATCTACTATATACTTTAAATTATGGTATTTAACAGGAGGAGGAACGTGTAGTATGAGCAATATCATCATTGAGTTTGTATTGACACCATGAAGGAGACATGAGAAAGGGTTCAAAGGAGCATCTGCCCCCACACCCCTCCTTTCAGCCAGCGTGCCAAAGAGCCCCGGTTGATAGAAGCATTGAACTGCAGTAACAAGAAACAGACTGTAAACCCGCGGTGGACCAGAAGGCCTGAGAGCCTCCATCACGGACGGGACAGTTTGTTCAACTGTCGATTATCTAGAGTTATAATGCTAAGGGGTCCTGCTACATATTGTGGTCATTTCATGTTCTTGTGCACCACTAAATCCAAAATGATTTTTGGTTAGATAATTAATAGCAATAGTAACCGTTTACTTACGCATTTGTCATGTAAATATGGCAGCCTTAATTCAGACTACAGACAAAGCTATTGCTAATACTGCTTTACACTGAAAACAATATTCAGAGTAAATGTAGAAAGAAGAAGAGATGAGAAAATGATGTGAGAGATTGTGCGGCTTTATCTACATGCGTGCGAGGAGACATACCCAGACCACGAGAGGCCACATCAGTGGCAATGAGAATAGGAGCTTTGCTGCTCCGGAATTCTGTGGAATAAAAACAAAATACTGGTAAGAAGATCAGAAAGAAAAGAGGAAAAAAATAAAAGAAATATTAAAAGAGATAAACGGAAGTCATCAGGTCAGCTCACAATTAAGTTAAATGACGGAAGATGAAGAACTTGAACACACTTTCAGACAATTTAGAATTCAGACAAATTTTTATGCTCAGTAGTCTGGAGCTACGTCTTCAATGTTATTTCCTTCAGCTATGACATTAATTAATTTAAAACATCAATTTAAAAAAGATGACAAATTATATACAGCAACAATAGAAAATGGCGGAAATAAATGGCAGTCAAGTATCATAGGTATTCAACTATGAGCATCACCTGCGAGCACCCAATCTCTCTCTGGCTGGCTCTTGTCTCCATGGATACACATGGCCGGCCACCTACAATACAAAACCACAATGGAGTTGTAAGAATGGCGAGGAGACTTTATATGCCTTTATATGTCATATTTGAACAATTTATCTTGGACTCATGTTTCACAGGCAGAATTGTGGTCTGGCTTATTCAGTCTCAATATCTCTAAATGTCTTGCTCTCACCCGTCTCGTCTCATCCTCCTGGTAAGCTCATCACAACGCTTCTTGGTCTCCACAAAGATGATGGTCTTATTCTCCTTTTCAGCCATGATCTCTTCCATCAGCTGAAAAAGTCTAGGAAAGAGAAAGACAGAAAGACAGTTATGGCACAACAGCAATACTAAACGCAACGTTTAAATTGTGTTAAAAGAAGAGGCTATATTCATTTGGCCCATGCTGTTACAGCAGTTAGTAAGGTGATCAGGACAGACAGCTAATGTAATCTCACTGCCGTCAGTTGTATATCTCCTTATTGGCTGTCCTTACTTGTTGTCCTTTTCATTCTCCATGCAGACATCGACTATCTGCAGGATGTTGTGGTTGGCACTGAGCTCCAGGGCGCCAATGTTAATCTGGACATAGTCCCTCAGGAAGTCCTCAGCAAGCTGACGAACCTCCTTAGGCCAGGTGGCGCTCCACATCAGGGTCTGTCTGTCAGGCTGAGAGTAGAAGAAAGGAGAAAGACAGAAAGAGAGAGAGAGCATGCAACTGGTTTAATGGTGAACCCTGGGGATTCAGTTGTGAAATACTTTGCACCTTTCTCAAGTACGAAAGTCTACATTATCATTTTGCATTCAACAGTCACAGTACTTGAATGAGTTCACTATCGTGTGTTCAAAATGAAAGCAACATGATCAACAAGTCATTGTAAGTCCATTAATTTCTTATAGAGCCGAGTGACCAGGGAAAGTTAGCCGATGAGTGGATGGTCAACAAGCTTGTTGGCTGAGTAAAGTTGACCACAACTGAACTTTTCACTGCCAAAGGCCACATCCAATCAGATATTTGCTTGTTTCCCCTAACCGTGTGATTTCGGGATTGCTCCATGAACACTAGTTCTGCCTGGCAAGCCAAAATATACAGAAAGTTGATTACAGCTATTCAAAGCTTCCCAGTTCTCTGCAACTTTGACAGACTACAAGAAGAAATGTGGAATGGGAATGGTTGCATCCATTGGTGGGATCGAGGGTAAACTCTGAAGTAATCGGTCATAACAGTGTGACCAATCAACCAAATCGCTCGCAGTGTGAATGCTGTGTTAATGCCATGCCTTTACTATAACTTCCTCCTACCCTGATCTGGTCAACTATCTTGCGAATCTGCGGTTCGAACCCCATGTCCAGCATGCGGTCAGCCTCATCCAGCACTAGGTAGGTGCAGCGCCGCAGGTTAGTCTTCCCTGACTCCAAGAAGTCAATGAGGCGACCGGGTGTGGCGATGCAGATCTCAACACCTAGATTCACATAAAAAAGCTGCGTGAGACTATCTCAAAACAAAAGATACATGTAATATCTGATACTCCGATCAGGTTTTATTAAAATAACTCACACTCAAAATATAGAGTGGAGTATTGCCTGCACCGAATTGCCTCGTCTACAACCATACCCACCTCTCTCCAGGTCTCGAATCTGCGGACCTTTGGGTGCTCCACCATAGACACAGGTGCTCTTGATGCGTGAGGACTTCCCATATTCATAGGTCACCTGTTGAACCTGCTGAGCTAGTTCTCTGGTTGGGGCCACAACCAGACACTGAGGAGAAAGGAGGAGGGTAGGGTTTGAAAGACTGTCTGGATATGCCCAAACGAAGGCACAATGATTTAGGTAAGACACACTTTTTCAAACTGAGCACAAGTGCTACAGCACCTATACTTACAATAGGTCCATCTCCCCTCTCTAGATAGGGCTGATGGTTGATGTGGACAATAGCAGGAAGAAGATACTGCAGTTAAGAGAGAAACATAAAGATTAAAAAGTTTAACTGCAGTGATCATGTTTGTGTTTGTACCAGCATCTTTGCCCAGCTGTTGGTTTCAAAATCATCATTGCGTTAGATACAAATACAAGACTGGTAGTCGGCCCCTTCAACATCAAGTTTTCAGTGCAGCTGTCTGTGCTCACACAGTATGTATTAAGGGGTCTTTTTATTATTATCTTAGTATTATCTATGCTCCTTAGTGACATATATGTAGTTGTTTGAATCAAGTGTGTGTGTTTTGTGTGTGTATAAGTCTCTTTGTATGCATGTGTGTTCATGCCATCATGCAATCTTAGTGAATCAAGGCTTTTCTGTATTTTAGTTTGACATGTTAGTTTGGGTGTGTAGACTACAGGTATACTAGATGATTAGCATGGCATGCTTACAGCCAGGGTCTTTCCGGAGCCAGTCTGAGCGATTCCCACCATATCTCTACCACTCAGGGCCAGGGGGAAGCCCTGAGCCTGGATAGGTGTAGGGTCCTTGAAGTTCTGATGCACCAGCACATCCATGACGTACTCTGGCAGAAGAGGGATGGAAACAAACAAGGAGTTATATTGTTGGCTTGTTGTTCCGGGAGCTCATGGTTTACAAATGAAGCACTACCCACACCCATAAATATAATACCACTAGTTGCTTCAAAACACATTTTACAAATAATAGAACTGGACGTTTAAGCCATTTATTAGACTATAGACTAATTGTATTGTTTTTGTATTTAAGTGGCCCCAAATTATTAATTAAGAGAGGATAACAAGATCCTTTCAATTCATAATGGCTGCAGCAAGTGTTATCTACATTGGTTTACTCACGAGGAAATTGTGCGTGGTGAAAACTGGTAACAGCCTTTGGACATCCAGTGCCTCTTATGGTGATCTCTCTTTTTCTGCGAAACTCATCCATGTCATACTGGGCGACAGAGAAAAAAACATGCTGGACACCATCTTAAACACAAACAGGCTCTCTGATTATGCAGCTATAAGAAGATTTACCTGACTCATGCGCTGGACCTCTAGGTGTTCAGAGTAGAAGTTCTTGTCAAACTTTGGCAGCTCGTCCAGGTTCCACTTCTTTTTGCGCAGACGTTCCCCTGGATTGCCAAACTTCATAGGTGCTGGGCCGCCTCGACTGTTCATCGACCCAAACCGTGGCCTACAGGTGGGCAGGAGATTTGGAGCACACGGAATTAATATTAATAATTAATATTAATTAATATTAATATTAGTAACTCGCTGGCCGACAACTAATGGCCGACAATTGGCCGACAATTAATAATTAATATTAATTAATATTAATATTAGTAGAGCGGGCTGCAGTCTTACCTAACCTATGTCTAATTTTAAGACATTTCTGCTCACTTTATGCGGAAAATTGGCTATCAACATTTGCTGTGTCAGATTATAACACGTTACTTATCTGTGCATTTCCTCGGCCTATCGCTTGTTGACATAAGAATCCACCAACCAGAGACACAAAATGCGTGCAAAACAAATCCAAGTAATTTTGCGGTAGACATTTGAGAATTATTTTCATGCATCAGTTTACCTGTCGCGTCCACGGTCCCTATCTCTATCCCCATACGAGTAACTCCCTCTCATGTTGACGAACTTCGATTTTAAGCCTGTACGACAAACTGCAAGTGTTTTGTTTAGCAATTGTTACATGCGTCACATCGTCGACCGTTTTCTCTCCCTCCCTCTTTCTCAGTGTAACTTCAGATAGAATGTTAGCGTAGCTTCATTTCGATACAACGGATATTACGTACAAAAGTCCGCAAAATTACAATGGTGAATTCCGTTCTTCTTGAATTTTAACGGTATTGGCAACCAACATTAAGTGCATTACCGCCACCTTCTGGTCTGTAGTGAATTTGGTTATTTTATACATTCGTGCTTTTTTGACGGTTGGTGGCGGTGTGGGGGGAGCTAGGAGAAGCTGGGCGAAGTTATGCCCCTCTTTTGTGTTGATATAGCAGAAGAAGACAACCCTTCAGGAAATACAATCTTGGTTAACTGCAAAATGTGTCTAATGTAAGCTATTAAATCCAAAACGGTCTAGTTTCTGATCGGTATGACAGTAGGGTAACCAGCTGTATTCGACGTGGCCCCAAAGGAGATGCCTCTGTTAATACAAAATAGAGGAATTGATCGTCCAAGCTCGGCAGTGGAATTGTTTGACAAATATCCACATTTACAGGTTGGTTGTCGGCCAGCGAGTTAGCTAACGTTAGCATAGAAGCTGCCCTCGCTGGTCAACATTATTCAAGCAACAGCATCACGAAACAGTAACGTTAGCAAACCCACAGTACATGCAGCGTATAACGACCAACGTTAGCCCCGAGAGACAACCGAGAGACTGGCGTGTTAGCATCGGTATATTACTGACGTGACGGGCTAGGCTCAGGCTGACATTTGGTCGCAAGCACAGGCCACGACTTGACTGATAAAGGTGTAAATTTACACTTAAACGTATGACCTCGATAGGTCTATGTTACTCATGTAACTGACCTACATCATCCTGAAAAGCTATATATTTTTAATTTGATCTTGTCATAAGTTGATGCTTTTCTTGACCTTTTGAATTCCCTGAATATCCTCACAGCTTATTCGTTTCAGTGTGATAAATGTACGTCTGCCTGGGCTGTTGTAAAGTAATACAGTTAACTCTTATGTCTCAGGAAAGCGCACGAGCATTTCGTTCCAAGCCACTTGTTGATGTCGACCCAAAGTGCCTCCTGTATGTCCAGCAAAGAGAATTTGCTGCAACAACACCGGCTGACAGTAAGTATAGCCAGTTAAAATGGATTATTTTAATATTACAACCCCCCTGGACAATGTTATTCTCCCAGCTCACCCCATGTGTCCATCGTGCACCATCTAGCATTCTGGAGGGGTTCCTCCAAGGGACTGAAAAATAACAGCCCTATTTGATAATAATAATAATAATAATAATAAACTTTATTTCTATAGCACTTTTAATACATGAGATTTAGCTAAAAGTACTTGGAATGACAAATATATTTGATATCAAATCATAGTTGTGCGTTAGCCTCTAACAGATTCATAGATTGTACTATATAAAATATGTATAATGATAATGCATGCTTTCATTTCTCTAACCCAGATTGTGTTTCTGTCATTGGATCCGATGATGCCACCACCTGCCATTTAGTAGTTCTGCGACACACAGGTAATGGTCATTCACTAGCTTTATGTTGTGTGTGATATTCTATCTGTGTATGTCGTTAGGTGTATAGTAAACAGGTGTGGTTTTAAATGTCTGCCAGTTTTATTATTTCTCAGGAAGCAGAGCTGTTTGCCTTGCACACTGTGATGGTTCCAGCACCTGGAGTGAAGTCCCACTCATTGTGAAAGCTGTCACATCCCTGAGTAACCTCTCTACAGAGGGCAGGTATGACATACAGACAAACACGCATTACAGTGTGCATTATCAAATTTACAGTGTAGGTATGTGAGCAAGATAAGATGATTGCGGGGACATTGTGATGTTGCAGCAGCAGTAGTTACAACGTACAGCACAGGACAAAATAATATAAATAAGGACATCTTGGGTGTGGACCTTTCCCAATCGTTCCTGTTTCCCTCTACTTTGAGCTGTCCAATAAAGGCAAAAAAGTCTTAAATATAAACATATACTAAACTATATCAAGGATGTAAATATATATGCAGTATGAGATAAGTGAAAAACAATATTAATCATTTCATTACATTATCACTTTGCTCAACCTGCTTTGTTTCCTTCACTTTGCAGACTTGAGCTCCATCTTGTAGGAGGATTTAACGATGAGTCGAAGACATCCCATAAACTCAGCCTTAGCCTTCTGGGTGCGGTCATCTTTGAAGTTACATCTTGTCTTTGTGCAATACATGCTGATAACATTTGAGCTTTGTGGAACTTAAAAGTCTCTTTGCATTTTACAGCAGCATTCCAAAAACAGAAAGAGGATATTCACCTAGAGACATGCTGCATCACAGGTAAACAGCCATACCTTTGACATTCATCTTTTTCAGTATGTTCAGTTATTTTCATATTTTTGTTTGTAAATTTCTGTGTTCGTCTAATCAACCGTACTGGTCTCCCTTATTGTAGAAATGAATGACATTATTGTAGATGGAACTCACAGACCTGTGGTATATGGAATAGGTAAGTGACAAATAAGCTAGACGTGCTTGCATAGTGAGTGACCTCTAATCTATCGGAGCTTACTGTGTGTGTGCGTTTGTGTTTGTGTGTCTGTGTGTGTTTGTGTCTCTGTCTGCACAGGTGTGAATGTTAAAACAGGCGATGTGTTCCCTGCCTCATTCACTCATAAAGGACCAGCGGAGGACCTGCGTTCAGCACGGACCTTCACTGGAGGACAGGTAAATATGTGATGTTGCATTCTACATGTGAATATATCTGTTTTGTATAGACAAACTGCACTACCAGCTACCTGCACTACCAGCCTTATCAGTCTAGTTCATGAAATGGTGTTGCAACAGAGAAGACTGGACCCTCCCCCTTCATTCAGCCACTGTAGATTTACCCTGATAAAGTTGTTGCAGAGTCAGTAGGTATACTGGTGGGAAGGTTTTCTCTGCGCAGAGGAAGTGAAGAATTGAGGCTTACGAGCTGGAGGCACACAGCTCCGAAACAGCAGTGAGTGAGCTAGTGCCTCGGCTGTCGCTACAGAAACCTGAATTTACCAAAGATGACTGAAGCCGCTACGAAGGAGCAATATTATTTCTGGTATTGAAGTATTGTACTGTACTGTATTGAAGTCTACAAACATATGGTTACCTCACTTCCACTTGGGGCTGCCAATGACTAAATGACATTAAGTTATATAGTGTAGGTGTAAACTAAGGTGATTTGTAGTGTAGGTATTTTATATTCTGAACCACCAGGGCTCACAATCCCCTGATCGAGACACACTGCTCCAAGACAGAAACAAGACTCAGGGCAAAAATTAATAATTAACAAAACTTTCCCTTGCAGATGGCTGACATATATGACTCAAGTCGTGGACTCATTAAAATCGGTCCCTGCAAGTGGTCTCCAAATCTGGATATTGCCTTCTGGCTGTCACAAAATGATGACACCATTTTAAAGGTAAAGGCAGTTAATGGATTTAATTACCCTTTCATTTTATTTCTTCCTTGCCATATTTCATGATTTGGTTAAGAAAACACTCTTTATGTGTAAACACATCTCACAGTAAGTGTAACAAAGCACTCCAACAGTACAGACCTTCTGACTCTGCTATATTCACCCCACCAGTACCTGTCCACCTCCCCAATGGCTGAGCCACCGCACTTTGTCCAGCACATCAAGTTCACCATCCAGTTCCTCCTGGAGCACCCCAACTCTGATAGCCTATTCCCCGGTGGTCTGCCCCAGCTGTACCACAGGACTGAGCAGGGGGACTGGGAGAGGGCCACACAGCTATAGAGCCTCACTCCCACCCTCTACTGGACCTTAAATAGAAACATGACTCTTTTGCCTCTTAACCTATTGGATACACTGTGATCCCCCCCCCTCCACCCCTGATCTATTTTTTGTCCGTCGTGGCTTAACATGGAGCTATCCCAGTTGGACTGTGGCTTGAATGGAAGTGGTGCACAGTGTGTGTTGACTGTCTGAGAATGGCTCTCATGACTCAACTGGCTGGCTCCAGTAGAGAGCAGAGGAATTACAAGCCATTCTGTTCATGCCTGCAGTGGTTGTCCACTCTTGGGAGGACAAAGTCTGCACCTTACACCGCCTGCTGGATCACACTATGTATTGATCAAAGTCTTACTGTACTTGTCTGTGGTCTCATGTCCAGTTAATGTATAAATTGGCCTACTGTTAAGGAATAATTATGGATGGAGAACGTACTGCAACAACAGTATCTTGAGTGAAGAATAATTTGATTGTGAAACTTTCTCGCAAACACAAAAGAAAATATGACCTGCTAAATTGAGGACTGTTGAAGAGCAAAACAAGGTCTAAATTTATCCGCAAGTACTCTCCTGATGAGTGGAATACAGTATTTCATCACCTACATACTGCTGTACACTTGGCTGTGAATGTGTAGAGTCTGCATGTGTAAGAATGTGTATAATGCTCTGCAAGGGATAATATGGTTTCCCGTCAAGCTCATCTGAATGTGATTTTCTTTGCGTTTTTTCCAACTTTGGAGAAAAAATAAATCACATTTTAAATATCATTGAGCAAATCTAATCTAAGGCCTTTTCTCCAGCTGAGATATACAAAGCTGTATTGTAATGTGCTTAAAGCATTCTTCAGTTCAACTTGTTAAATACTCTGGAATGAACATATGTGTTGCTGAATAAATGTAAATATGGCCAAATCTAGTTTAAAATGTTTCTATTTTTATTTTCAGTGATGTCTTAAGTGATCAGACTGAATGATGGCGGAAATTAATGGAATTTTGAGCAACGTGTGAGACAATAGACAACAGGCTGCTGTAATAAATCATCAGCTACAGTAAGAGCTAACATTTGGCATTAGCTGCTGTTTAGTGTAGAAGTGCCAGTTGTGTGGTGTAACACAGGAATGGCCAGACCTCAAGGACCCCCAAGCGAATATGATTTGGACCATGTCCCCCATTTGAAATGATTATGTCCTGAGGAATGCCATCTGAGAGGATTGTAGTTAGACATAACTTTATACATACTGTCTACTCTAGGTGGAAAGGTAGCTAATGGGAGAATGAAAACTATGAACAAAATAGTCTATCATTTAAATTCTTTCATGTTACTAACTTTTAGGGAGTGAAATTAAACTGCTAATTTTGCTGGACCCCTTGAAACCTTATCAAGGACCCCTGCTAGTCCTGTGACCCTACTTTGAGAATCACTGGTTCAACTGTGCCAGTTGCATGAAGTGGCCAACAGTGCAAGGGGAATTGTAAATGTGGATCACGAGAGCTCCAAGATTTGCTTGGTAGGATAGGATGGATGTCCTGTCATTGTCTGTACACAACAGTCCCCTAACAAAACAAAATGAATTTGCACGTATCCCAAAATGTGCACCTTACACTCCCCCCTAGCCTAGACACCGTCCGGACATGCTCCTAGCAGAGCCAGTTTCCCTTTGGCCCCGCCCTTAAACTGAATTCTAGTGTTGCGTCACGAGGGGCGTGCCAATTTAGGTAGAATCTGGCCATTAGTACAGAGCTAGACGGGTACGGGCACTGCCCCCGGTTTCTACGCTGCACCGGCTGTCGGATAGTGCAGTTCTTACAAATGATCCATACTGAGATGATTTTGCTGTATAACTGTCTACTTAAAAACATGCTTTGTCGCTGATATAGTTTAGTAATGTTCACCATCGAGAACTGGACTATCAATGAGATGCCGTGGAGATATATCTACTCAGAGAGGACCATCTTGCCACCGCTTCATACCTAACGCTACTTTAATTCGTAATTTTTCAGGCATCTGAATATTTTGAGGGGCGTCAATAACCGAGAAATATGAGAAAGGCGTTTTTAAGACACGTCAGACGGTTTCCGTGGGCTACCAATGTAACACTGTACGGATGTCTGTTCGCCAGTGGGGATTTCGTTCACCAGTGGTTTTCGCATAGAGAAGAAATTGACTGGAGGCACACACGGAACGTCGCCGTTGTCGCGTTCAGTTTCCATGGCAACTTCAGTTTCTTTTGGATGCGGTTCTTGGAGCGGAGATTTCCCGGGAAGTCCGCTGGGATGCTGCTTCGGAAACTGTTCCTGGATCAGACCACGGCTGCTCCCTTAGCCACCACGGTATTTTACACAGGTCGGTGAGCACACCCGCTGACTTATAAGATCACACAAAGTCTCCACGAGCGGTTAATTGTTAACTTTAAAAGGGACCAGATATGTGTCAATCTGTAACAACCTGTTCCCTGTCCCCTTCTAGTGTACAGACCACCCGCTCTTTAAACCTTTAACAGAGGTCACGCAGAAGACGTAACAGAACCGATATGATCTCCATGTAGACGCAGTTAACGTGCAAAACCTGACGGATGTGTCAGTATTTAGTCAGGGAACTTTTTATTTGCCGAATAGAGTTTACCCACCTATTAAAGGAGTAGTTCACGACAAAATGACACGTCAGTCATTATCTGCTGACCCCCATGTTAGTCGTAACTCCACTGAAGTTCGTAGGACTAACAAACACACAGTGATTTACCCCCATTAGATCCATGTCAGCATCCTCTCAAAATAGTGGAATTAACGAGGCCATCTTTTTACAGCTCCCCAAAAGCATAAAATGTCCCATAAAATTTCAACAAACCGCTCATGCAGCATATTCCAAGTGTTCTGTAGCCAAACGATTGCACTGTGGGTCCAAAAGTCCAATATTTACCTCATTATCTCCTGACAAATTAAAAGTAAAAAAGTGTACAAAAAGTGAAAGTGAAAGTATAATTGAAGTTTGGAGCTGGGCATCATAAGGTTACTTGCCTCATGTTGATCACCTCAAGGTCACATTTTACTCACCTTTTTACTTACCAATATGTCATTGTTTATAAAGGGTGGTATATGGAAACCTTTATGGTGACATCAAAGAAAGTCAAATCATTTTCCAGTATGAACACTCAGACAGAATTGTCTTGCTTTTGTCTCAACCAGGGCTTAGCTTCTTGGAGGGCAAAGATGACATTATGGAAGACTGGAGAGAAAAATTCCTGAACACATACAAGGTGAGTGGGAGCAGAGAGAAACTCCCAGCACCCCCCCACCTGCATATTGCCTTCTGTAGCCTAGTTCACTAACTGACTTCATTAATGAACCTTGTCTGGCTGCCTGTACTATTGTACTATTAACTAGTTAGCAGCAGCTGTGCTGTTTCCGGATGGATGGAACAACTTACATAACAAGCCTTTATTTGGCCTCACACTGCTCTTCATATGGGAGAACAACCCTAAAGTTACAATTTATTCCTCTACCGTAGAAAGCTGTGAAATCTGAAGCTAACTGAGGAGAAATGTACACGTGTGTATTTAAAAGGCAAATATTTGACTAGTTATGTAAATTCACAAGTAGTTATGTGTATGTGTAACATTATTCCATATAGGTTTGGTTATCAATAGTTCATTATTGTTTCATTTATTGTTTGGCTTTGCAAGTTCTCTACTGATGACTTCGGTTAGCTAATTCTGTCTTTTCTTAAATCGTCTGACTTGCCAGTCTGTCGGCCACTAAAACTAAAACGTTAAATACTATTTTTTGTTATTGTCACAGGTTTTAACTACTTCTATGCTAGTTTTCTTTACATAATACTTTGTAATATGTCTCACTAATGGCCACAGATGCTCAGTGTGCATTTTGTTTGTTTCTCTTTTCAGACTGGACTGATGTTCTGGCCATTCATGCAGGTAAACAAGCAAATTCAATTTCTATTTTCTTTCATTTTCTTAGTAGTCGACATAGACTATTAGAGCCTAACGCTGTGTATCATCACTGAAATAATAAGGGGTAATTTGTGTTTTTTTTAAATTATGTATTTATTCAGTATTAATTCTCACATTTATTTTAAACTATGAGAAAACAGTAATTTTATTACATCTCACACAAACACGTATAGTGAAATGCATTTGAAGTCATTTCACACAAATCAAGATTGATATTTTCAGACACCTGTATAGATCATAGACTAGAGTAATATCAAGTAATATGTCTAGTACCAAGTAAAATACCAACGCAGACACTCTCTCTGTCTCCATCAGTTTGTGAACTTTGCCTTGGTGCCTCTGTATGTGCGGACCACCTTCACTGGCTGCTGTGCCTTCATCTGGGCCACCTTCCTGTGCTTCTCACGTCAAAGTGGCGACGGAACCGCTGGTGCTGCTCTGGCATGGATGTTTGCCCCCAAAGACCTCCCGATAGAGCTCACGGATGATGAAACAGGGTCCAAAAATGAGAAGGTAGACTCTAAAGAGAAGGTAAATGCACCAAAAGATGGGACGGCAGTGTCTAAACTGACACAGAACTGAAATATGTGAAACTAGTTGTCATAATGAAAGGGGTAACACCTTCACAAGAAAATCCTGTGTCAGACCAGCATCCAGTGGTCTGTGGTCCTGTGTGACACTAACACTGCCAGGGTTAGGTGCTGAATTCCCACTCAAGTCCCCTGCACTAAGAATGTTTGCTCCAGTGGGATTGTAAGGCGCTTGGATAAAAGCGTCTACTAAATGGCATACATATATATTGTTTTAATATCCCAAGTTCATGCAGCATGTCAGCTCTGTGAATAATATCATTCCGCCCTCCCAGCCCATCCCACAGTGCAACAATGCGCAATGCAGTATTTCTGGTCTGCTGTTGTTGGATGGGTTGGTCCGGCTAAAATATTAGGATATTAATATTACAAATAATATTAATAATATTAATAAAATATTAATATTAGGATTTACAAGGATTTACATATCTGGGGTTGTAGTTATTACAATGGGAAAAATGACATGTTGCATTATTGGCAGTGACATGTTCATGTCCCAAAGCCTCTGGCATGCATCTTTTTAAAAGACTGGAAGCAGTTGCAATGTGAGAAAGAGTTATTTCCACTGTGTGGAGTGGCAGCTAACTTTCTAGCTTCGCCTTTTTGCTCAACAAAATTTTGCTACAATTCTAAAATTTTGAATTCTCAGAACTCTTTCTGAACAAGAGAGCTCAGATTGTGCTCTGGGGCTGCAAGAGGGTGGCTGCTCTCTAAATATAGGTACAAGAATTCTGACAGTGCTGCGAGTATAGTAATCGTCTGATTTGGTTCCCTTTTTAGATTAGAAATGGACCTGATGCTTAGGCACTTTGTACCAACGGTGGCATAACAATGACATCAAACAAGGTAACTGTCAACACACTGAGCAAAGAAACAGGAGGGATAGTATGAGTTTAGTTCAGTGCACCAAGCAAGGACAAAGCAGCATAAACACTAATTACTAATCAACCTTTTTAAAAATTAATAATAAACGCTGATTCCGAATCAGTTTACGCCACCGTCACTCTGTAGATCATAAACTATGTGCCAGAAATGTAGAGTTGAGTAGCATAACTGCTCTTAGTGCATGTCTCATCTCAATATTGCAATGATATGGTACCGCCGAAGATGAACTTTAGTTAATTTAATTATGACTTAATGAATGTTGCGCTAAACATCCATTTACTTGAACAGAGAAATGCTGCCTCTAGTCGTGTACTATAATGTGCAGTTTTTCTAGTCTACTGTTGTTGGGTGTGTTGGGAAATCCAGTCTGGTGCTGCATTTAGAAAAAAAACACGTACCATGGTACCTCGCCATCTCTCTCTTTCACAAGATTCAAGCCATAAATTTAAAGATAGATGCTAATGTAACCTTGCCTGCAGCAGTTCTTCAAATTTAATATCAAACCGTTCCACCAAGCAATTCTCCATAGAGGTTATTTGAAATGGGAATACAACTCAGTTCAAGCACTGACTGTTATTTCTGATCATGCCCCTTCTGAGCTGCTTAGCCCAAAAATTAAATTTGGCATTACACATTGAGAAGTATCATTTAGAAAAATAAGTGCATTTATTTGTTTTATTTGTGTTATTTAAGCGAATGAATGTTGTGAATAGACCTGTGTTATGCCTCAGACATTTTGTGATTGTATTTAACATAATAACATCTACTAATAATACCAAATATCAATACAGTAGTAGTAGTTATGTTAGTTCTTTCTGACCAATACCTGGAAAACTGTATATATACCAGAAACTTCAAACTACATCTTGTCGTACCTTGATATGCTGTTGTACTTTACTGGAAATAAAAGGTCAAACCAATTAATGTTCAATTTTGTTCATGTCTGCATTGTACAGGTCATGAACTAAAGAATGTATACTAACAAACTCATCCAGCATGTAATGATTAGTGTGCAACTTGGGAACAATCTGTCTTGATACTATTTTAACTGGTTATGATATTACAATGAACAGCAACTTGTTCTGCAATATTTGTTGTAATGTGTGAAAAAAATATTTTAGCACCTTTTTGCACTTGGTAGTCTAACCATAATTGAGATAAATTATATTTATTGTTGAATAAATTGAAAAAAAAACAACCCATTGATTTAGTGTGACTTGTTTATTGATTAGTTTCTCCCTCTGTGTGTTTCTCCCTCTCTCGCGATTCAATTGAAAGAGCAGTAATCTTAATTGATGCTCAGAGTGTAAATTTTTTTCTGCTCAAAGTTGTTGAATCTTGGGTGTATTTTTGCATAGGTTTTTGCAAGAATATTACTTGCCCCTGTGTATTACTCACAATGTAATGGCAAGTGCAGCACTGTCTCCATCTCTTGGGAAGAAACTACGCACAGCCTGTATTCCCTGGGCAGAAATGCCTGCTGGGCAGCCTGTTTCTGGTGTCTGCTGTTTCGTCACGTCAGTGTTTTCCTTATAGGTCACCCCCTCTATGGCATCTTTCTCTCTCTCTCTCTCTCTCTCTCTCTCTCTCTCTCTCTCTCTCTCTCTCTCTCTCTCTCACGCCGAGACACCTGT